>PVJX010007312.1:0-71884 GCA_004027295.1 Dolichotis patagonum | reverse complement strand
ATTTATAAATACTTCAATGTGATCATTCTTTATAGCTAAGTAGTACTCCATTGTATAAAAATGCCACAACTTTTTTATCCATTCCTCAGTTGATGGGCACTTAGGTTGTTTCCAAGATCTGGCTATTACAAATTGTGCTGCTATAAACATGGGTGCACATATATCACTGTGGTATGATGTTTTCAGTTCTTCTGGAAATAGGCCTAGAGGATGGTGTCCTTCTAAAGCCTTAGTATTCAAAGCCCATCATTAGAGACCTATTCTCAGAGGCATTAAATCCTCTCAACTTGCTTTAGTGAAATATTTATAAGCCAAGGTTTTTAAGGGGTAGCTGAAGTCTTAATAATTTTCTCATCACCGAGACAATACCTGACACCTACAACATAAAGAAGGAGAGATTCATTTTGGAGAGGTTTTTTAGAGGATTCAGCACATTGTTGGCTGGCTCCAAGGCAGAAAGGGCATGGTGGAATGGTCTAGCAGAGGAAAACTGCTCACATCACAGTGACCAGGAACCAGAGAGACCAAAGGGAGAAATCTGAGAGGGTCACACCCCAGTGACCAAGCTCTAACCAGGTGCTACCTCCTAACAGCAAGGTAGCAGTGGTACCCCATAATTCAATCACCTTCTAAAAGCTCTTCCTCTGAGTACACAAGAGTTTACGGTGTCATTCTGATCTAAACTATAAGAGCCTATGCTCAAGAAACTTTTGTCCACAAATAGATGATCATGGTCCTTCTCCCTTATAAGACCACTTCACATCAAGAAGTCTTTGAGTTACAAATAGAGTACCCAAGAAATATTCCTTGAGACAAATAGTACAAAGAACTCAAAGGATGTCTCAGTTATTTCCCTTGTCACTGAGTCACAATACTAACACCCACAACTTAAAGGAATAAAGGTTTATTTTGGCTCACAGTCTATAGAGGTTTCAGTCCATAATCAACTAGTTTCAATGCAAGGCAGCATGGCAGAAGAACACGGCAGAAGAGAAAGAGCTCATGGCATGGCAAGGGGGAAGCAGAGAGCGATCAAGGAGAAAGGAGGAAGATAGGCCCTTCCAGGCAACACCCCCAGTGACCACCTCCTCTGACTGGGCTCCACCTCTTGACATCACATTTAGCTTTAAACTCATCCATGTACCAATCCACTGATAAGCATGAATCAAACACCTCCCAAAACCCCACATATGATCACATAAGGCTTTGTAGGGACCTCTAGATATAAACCATAACAAGGGGTAACATGGAGCTTACTGCTTACACAGCAGGCACTGTGTAGCTCCTGAAGACATAAGGAAAAGTAAGACATAGTCCTTCTCTTCAAAAAGATTACATTCTGGTAAAGAGACAAACAAAAACAAGAAACATTGAGCAATACAAAAAGTGCAAGCCATGGGTACTTCTGTGATCTGAGGAGAGAGGAGACTTGCTACTTGGAGGTATGCTGCATGCCACCATTTGCCTCTAGGCATCAGCTTTCCACACTTCTGCACCCTGCAGGCAACCTTTCCAAAGCATCCAGCCTCCACATGGCACCCCGTGGAGTTCCTGGTTTCCATGTCTCTGTGTAACTTCCCACATTGTATAAGACTGACGTGAATCAGAAGAGATAGTATGTGACTTTCCAAGGTAGGTCTCATAAAACACATCACAGATTCACTCTGTGTGTGTGTGTGTGTGTCCATCTCTCTCTCTTGCTCTGGAGAAGCAATCTTCCAACTCATTAGGACATTTGAAGAACCTTACGAAGGAGCCTTTGTGATAAGGAACTGAGGACTCCAGCTAAAAGCCATGGAATGAATGATGTTTGTCTTGGTTACTTTTTTCCCATTGTTGAGACAAAATACCTGACACCCAAAATACCTGACACTCAAATGAAAGGGTTATTTAGCTTACAGTTTTTGGAAGTTTCAGCCCATACTCAGCTGGCTCCAAGGCAGGGTGGTGTGGCTGAGAGGCAGCCATCATGGTGACCAAGCAACAAGAGCCAATGGGATTAAGAGGATGAGCACGCCTCCTTCCCTCCCTTATTTTGTATGCTGGTTACCCACACCTGGGCAGGTGCAGCACTCATACCACCAATCCCAGTGCTAGACAATGAACCAATCACAAACACTAGATTCAGCTGCCTCCGTAACTGCATGAGGCTTGGAGGGCCATCAGACACACAAACCACAATAATGTTGGAAGCAAATTCTCCAACTTTCAGGGGACTACAGCCTCAGATGACTTCTTAATTGCAATCTCATAAGAGACCCCAAGACAAAATGAAGCAATCTGAGTTCCTTCTTCACAGAGGCTATAATGTTTGCTGTTTTAAGCCACCAAGTTTTGGAGTGTTTTGTTATAAAGCAATAGATAACAGGCCTTTTGGACTGTATCAGCAGGCTCCCCTGCCAAGTCTGACATCCCTTTGGGTTTAGCTGGTAAATTAGTTACTTTCCCATTACTGAGACACAATACCCAACACCCACAACTGAAAGGAGAAGAGGTGTAATTTGGCTCATGGTTTCAGGGAATTCAGTGCATGGTTGTATGGGTGCCAAACAGAAACATTACAGTAGAAGGGCCTAGCACAACAAAGCTGTTTAGTTCATGGTGGCTGGAAAATGGTGAGGGACCAGGTATAGACCCCAAGGTCACACTTTTACAACCCACTCAGACAAACCCAAAGTATACTTCACTAAACCCATGGGTGTCTGCCAAGCCAGGGAGTGGACACAATCAAGTTTAACCATCACAGCCTGTAAGAGTTATGAAAAGAGTGAAGGTGTGACAGTTACAAAGAAAGCCCGGCAAGGTTGGGCTATTTGGCTTCTCAGCCTCTTCCCCGCTGAGTCACTGTGTGTTAGCCGTGAAAGTCTCACTTTCAATTTTATGGTTTCCCTCCTAATAGCTATTGGCACCAGGTCCTGGTGAGCACACTACTCTGTTGACTTTTCAAGCTCTGATGTTACAAGGTCCCACCACATACTTCTTGTAGTTTCCATATACCCTGTCCATGCCTTTGTAATAGGTCATATATAAATTTACCACCAATTACCCAACTTGCATGTGCATCTGTTTCCTGCTGTAAGTGTGAATGATACAAACAGTGAGAATAGGAAAGCACAAAAGAAATTATGTTTGATCTGAGACTTGAAGGAGTCTTGTCAAATGAATGAGGGAAGATCAACTATAGCCACAGGCAAGTGAAGTGTTTAATTGCAATGCGTGATGCCCATATGTGGTCAGTTCCATTAGGCCACCACTCATAAGGGACACAGAGTTATAATATAAGGTCATGACTGTACCACTGGACTTCAGTCCACATGCAAAAGTGAGCATGAAATACTATTTTCTAAATTTTCTACAATTTAATTTCTATTTCAAACAATTCATTCCATAGATAACAAAACTTAATCAATTTGAGATTTCTGTTCTTCCCTGGTTCTCTAGGAAGGAATGGGGCAATAGGAAACTTTTTAAAACTCAATTATCATTTTAAAAAACACCCAGATAAATTCAACAACATTCTATTGCTTCTGAGTACACTACTTCAGTCTTTGTTATACTTCAGTGTAGCTTAGACTGGGGGTCAGTGTTCCCTAAATATAGAATTCTGACAAGCAGATGATTAGACCAAACATGATTGCAGGAGCCCATTCAAAACTTGGAAGAAAGCAAATCACTTTAAGGACTTAGCCCATTCACAGTTTGCATTCAAATAGCGCTGCTAATTATAATTAAGTTTTGTCTATTCAATACAGCAGATCCACAGAACCTCCCCTTGGAAGTCTTCTGTTGGAACTTTGAGAAAATTTAGCTAGAGTGGTTGATCGCCTTTAAAGTATTATCCTTTAAAAACTGGTTCTAATTCATCCTGGTAACTAATTTGCATTGTCTTTCCACTCAATTAGTGACCATCAATGAAGCTTAACCACATATATGACAAGGCCATTGGAAAAAAAAAAACAATAAAAGAAAAAACTGATCTGTAGGCATGAGAATACAATCTCTAGGATCAATGAGGCATGGTGAAATCTTTTGAAACCCAGATTGTGAAAAAATTTTGAGATAAATAAAAAAGGAAACATTTTTTAAATTAGTCATCTGAGCTGAAGAATTTACCTAATAAATTTATTGATTGTAATACTGTAGACAAGAAAAAAAATGGAACAGTCCCTAATATTATAAAGACAACTGAATACAAAATTTAATATGCTTATCCTTGCTTTAGACCCAAGAGGAGACTTAAAAATGCTGGTGTTTAGTATTGCTTTAGCATCCTCTTGGAATCTCTTTATTTCTTTTTCTGCTTTCACAGAGCACTTTCTGGGACAATGAGTAAAATTACAAAATCATTTGAAGCCAGAACTAATATTTACATCTTTACACTAATATTTACATCTGTACACTAACCCCAAGTGTCCACCATGAAGACTGAATAGACAGACAGTTGTACCACAGAAGATAAGGCTACGCTTTCTTCCCAGCCAGTCATACTAAGAAAAGCCCCATGGGTTTTGTATCTAAAGTACAAGATCGGTTCTGGTTTAAAATATTGGTTTCTGTTATCATCACTGGTGGGTAAGGAAGTCTCCACAGCTCCGCTGATTGGATGAGGGAAGAGAAAGGCATTCTTCCACCAAGTTTCCACCAAGCTCCAAGTTCGTACACATCCATGTGTTTCACAAGCCTTACATTCCACTCCTTTGTCTTGAAAACAGAGCATACTGTCCATCAGATTAGATGAGGTATGCTGTGGAACAAACATCCTCCAAATCTCTATGGCTTCAAACAACAAAGGTTTATTTTTCATTTACATGACACATTCTTCATTATTATCTGGGATTCTATTCACACTGGGATCCAAGCTTTGAGTGACCAACCATGTGGAATGTTACAGCTCTCTCCAAAATAGCACACAAGATTTTTACTACTCTGTTCATATTTCATCAATCAAACATGTCACTGCAATATGCCTGGGCTCAATTCTGCCATGGGCATGAAGGAATTAAAATCAGAATATTTGTGAAAAATCCTATAACCATCCATCCTTTTGAAAAGTCCTACCTATTCCTGCTGGGAGATCATTAGAAAAATGAAACAGTAAAAGAGACTAAGAGCAGATTGAAGACACAGATATGAGAAAATGTGCTGGGGAGAGATAGATTTGTGGAAATGATTCTTAGTTACTCGTATGACCTATATTTAGACTTTGACAGTTGCATATGCAACAGCAATCTCTCTTCTCACCTTCTCCCTACTTTGGCTCTTCAACTGGTAAAGACTGACAGGCAGGGAGGGTGATAAGCTGACAAGATAGCACCATGCTCGTGTGTGTGCGAATGTGTACGAAAGCTCTGTCATGAGAGAAAGGTTGTTTATTAATCCTACAAAAAATGACCAGTTTCCAACTGTCTGAGAGACAGTGGCTGCTGCCAACAGCTCTCATCATGGCCTTTGTAGTTGCCTACACCTCATTCTCACCAGGAGCTCCTTGGCTGTGCAAGAGGGGAATGTTAGGCATTCTACAGAGCATGCTCAAAATGCTGTAATGTGTGAGTCAAAGAGAGCCCCAGGCATAAAATGGATGCTCAGATCAGATCTGGAAAACAGAATGGCTGCTCCAGACATAGATGCTTCTGCAAAGTAGGGTCTTACATTATAAAGAGGATTTTAAGATGTGTTTTAAAATCCAGAGCAAAGGGTGAGCTATTCCAAAAAAGGTGCTGGGGAACAGAGAAGTCATTTGGGGGGAAACCATCTAAATATTTATTTCAGCACTTCATTCACTGATATAAATTCTCATCGGATTATGAAGAAAAGAACTGCAATTAAACTATTTTTTAAAAACTTGGAAGAGAACATAAGTAAATATTTACACAATATCTGGAAGGGAAGGACTTTTTAAACAAAAGCTATAAAAATAGAACCATGAAGGAAAAGATTAAGAAATTTACTTCAGGCTGGGTGTTTAGCTCAGCATAAGCACGGGCCTGGCAAGCACGAGGTCATGAGTTTGATCCCCAGTACCAAAAAAAAAAAAATTACTTCATGAAAAATTTGAGCCACGTGTGATGGCACATACCTGTAATTCCAGCACTAGAAAGGCTGAGGAAAGAGGATCATTGTGAGTTCGAGACCAGCCTGGGCTATAAAGGGAGCTCAAGGCCAGCTTGAACTCCATAGTGAGACTCTTTCAAAAGACAAAAAAAAAATTAACTTATAATTCAATAATAAACTATATGAGTAAACATAAAAATTAATCTCAATGAACAAAGAAATGGAAGTTTAAAATAAAATAAAGCACTAATTTTACCTGTCAAACTTAAAGATATTTTTAGCTGTCCCATGAGCCGCACAGACCATGCAAGGCCCAGGAAAAGAGAAGCCAGTCCGCTGTTCCCGTGAGTCAGCAGAGGCCATGTCAGGTCTGGGAAGAGCACACCAAGAAGCTTGTTTCACCTTCCCGTAAACCGTGAAAACCGGGTGGGACCCAGGCAGAGAGAAGCCAGGTTGCCTTTCCTGTGCTTGGGGAGAGAATCAAGACTCTCCCCACCTCACCCCACCCCCAAGTAACAAAAACAACTAAATGCTGGTATTGTTTGATTGACTTTGCAAGACTAAGGCTGGTAGTCTAAGCATCTGTTAGAAGGATAACAGTATGCAGTATGGCAAATATGGGGAATTTCCTTCTGTCTTGTTTTTGAAATCCAATATTATTCTCACTGTTTTGTTTTGTTATGATTTATTTTTTTTTATTCAATGTTCTGTTTTGATTGGTTTTATTCTGTCTTGTTTTATTCTATTTTACTATGTCTGAGGAAATGGACAACTACTGTGAAGAACACATATTATGGTAACCATTGTTGATGACCTACTGCCCTGTTTTGAAGTTATGTACCACTTTCACTGCTTTATTTTGATTGGCTTTATTCCGTGTTGTGTTGTTGGGTTTTATTTTCCTTAAAATTATATATATATATAGCTTAAAATTTTCAGGACTTGGTGAGGACTCAATGAGAGTAACACTTTCAATGTACAAAATGGAAATACTGTACATTAAAATATCAATATTTACCTTTGTATCATCTTTATTTTTTTAATGCTTTTAGTTTTCTACCATTTAATCAAATTATTTTTTAAATCAGTAAGGGACTTCCACTTCCTGCCAAGATGAAGTAATAGTTCCATTTATACTCTTATGTCAAACAGCCAAAATATTGAGTGCTGCATGCCTATAATCCTAGCACTTGGGAGGCAGAGGCAGGTGGAACACTGTGACTTTGAGGCCAGCCGGGGCTACACATTGAATTCAAGATCATCCTGGACTGCATAGAAAGACTCTCAAAAAAACCTCACTGCAGTAATATCAGGTAACAAAGGAAACCTGGGACTGAAAAAAAAAAAAACAGAACACAAACAAGGTAAACCCCAAGATTTCCCAAGTTAGGGCCTTTAGAGTTTCTACTTTGCAGAATAGGGAAAGAGAACTGGAGAAGAGCCCAGCAGACTCTTTAAAAAAGATTAAGTTAGGAAGCTAGAAGGACCAAGCAAGTAAATTGGCAGAAAGGGCAACAGAAAGGAAAAGCTGTCAGGACAACTCTAGAAATCTTCACAGCCCCCCACCCCTAAGTACTCAGCAGAGTCTTGATCAGTACACGCACATGAAGAAGCCCTCTAATGCTGAGGAAAAATACACCCTGCCAGATTTAAGGGAGCACATACCCAACACATGAGAACTAACAGTCCTTCTTGCTTTTACCAGTCTGACTGCAACACCTCACAGGGTACTAGATAAAGCACACAAACAACCTTGCTTGTTGTGGTGCAAAATAAATCTTAAATTGTTGCTTCTCAACTAGGGGTAATTTTACTCCCAGGTAGCACTTAGCAATATCTGGAGATCTCTTTATCATCACCACCTAAGGAGGTCCTAGTGGTATCTACTGGACAGAGGCCAGGAATGTGGCTAGAAATCCTGCAAAGGATTATCTGCTACAAATTGGCAATAGAGCAGAGGTTGAGAAATCCTGCTGTAGTCTAAATGCCTCTTAGACCAACAAGTCAAATTGCTCCCAAAACACCTGCCCAGAATAAAGGTCAAGAACATTTATGGAATAAAAAAGATAATACTCACAATGTATGGAACACAGTAAAGTTAACAGGCATGCAAATAAACAGAAAAATATACTTTCATGAAGAAAGAAATCAATCTATTCCAACAGAAACAGAATTGACACAGATATCATATTTAGAAGATAAAAACAGTAAGTGATTATTATAATTGTATTCCGTATGTTCAAAGAGTTAGTTAGAAACATAGAAGACATAAAAAAAATTGAATTTCTACTGGAGAAAACTACAATGTCTTAAATCAAAATTATTCTGAAGGGATTAAAAGCCAACCAGGATTTGCATAAAAAAAATTTTTTTAAACTTGACGAAGTAACAATAGAAACTGTCAAAAATGAAACAGAGAAAATGCCAATTTTTTAAAAATAAGCAAAATATCAATGATCTATGAAACAATTTCAGGCAGCCTGGCATATATTTAATTGGTATCTCCAGAAAAGTGAAAGACAGGGGAAAAAATTAGAAGAATATTTCACAATTTCCAAATTTGATTTAAAAAAGATATAAATGCACCAATCCAAGAAGTTCAACCCAAGTCACATGCCAAATAAACTAAATGATGACTATACCAAAGCTCATCATAATTAAGTTCTTAGAAAGAAATTGCAAGTAACAAATAGGAAAACATAAAAGCAGCCAGAACCAAAAAAAAAAAAGAAGAAAGAAAGAAAGAAAGAAAAAAAGAAAGAAAGAAAGAAGAAGAAGAAGAAGGAAGGAAGGAAGGAAGGAAGGAAGGAAGGAAGGAAGGAAGAAAGAAAGAAAGAAAGAAAGAAAGAAAGAAAGAAAGAAAGACAAGTTAAATACAAAGGAACAAAGGTACTGATGACAGAAGACCTCTCATCAGAAGCAATGAATACAAAGGAAAATGGAGCTACATCTTTAATGTACCTCACCATTCCCCTACACAAGAAACATGCCAGCCTAGAATTCTATGCCTAGCAACATACCTTTCAACATGAAGATTAAACATAAAGTCTTTCAAATATGGGAAGTTTGAATGACTTTCTTACCAGAAGATCCACACAAGAAATGTCAAAGGAAGGCCTTGAGCAGAGGAAGATAGTGTCAGATAGAAATGTGACCTATACAAAGAAATGACAAGTACTAAAAATGTAACCACATAATGTTGGGAAGCTTGCTTCCAATGTGTGAAAATTTCAGGCTCCCAGACATTCCCAATGAGCTGAAAAGTCTTCATTAGGACCATTTTCTGGAGGTAGAGAAGTAACACAAGCATCAGTATCATTTAAAGTCAATGCTTGATCAT
This sequence comes from Dolichotis patagonum, assembly GCA_004027295.1. Classification (NCBI taxonomy): domain Eukaryota; kingdom Metazoa; phylum Chordata; class Mammalia; order Rodentia; family Caviidae; genus Dolichotis; species Dolichotis patagonum. The sequence continues at coordinate 62,493 of PVJX010007312.1, read as the reverse complement.
TCCAGTACATTAGAAAGAGAGGAAGCACAGGTGCTACAAAATGAGTGACAGTAGCAACTACTGTGAAATATGGAGGTTTTTTCCACAGCAGATGAAGCTGCATGCAATTGATTATCCTTATCTTTGTTTGAGAGATTTTGTTTGTAAAAATCAGAATAAAAGTATTCTTTTTAATACTGAGGCTAGGATAAGTCAAATATGTTATGACTCCTCCACAGTCAGCCAATCAAAATACACATCCTGGCTAGGTGAATTTCATGTAAATTCACAATGTAGGCCTTCACTGATTAAGCAAATTTTCCATTCACTGGACCAATATACACTGAGCACCTGCTGTGTACCAGGCATGGTATCAGCATTATATATACAATGCTAGACAAGAAAGATATAGTCCCTGACCTTTTGAAGCTTATTTACTTATGATTCTATTGATTTTAGATCTTTTACTGATTTACTACATTTAAGAAAAGAAAACCAGATGAACAAAATGTATAGCATCTTTAAATGACTCCAATAAATCTGCCCCATCCTAAAAATTTCTTACTCCCTCAAATTATTCATGTATGAATATCCATTGCCCCACAATATTCAAGCTTTTTTCCTTGTACAAATATCCACACAACCAAAACTGAAGTTAAAACAAGGAATTCAGTCTAAGAAAGATGGAATATATGAAACACAATCAGTCATTTTCACCCTCACCTGTTAAGAATTTCATACAGCCGTGATCAGACTCTAGTGAGAAGACATCTGGGCTGAGACATCACAAAAACCACTAGATGTTGAAGGTGGATGGACAGAGCCACAGTCTGAAGAGACTTTGACTACAGACAGCACAACTGTGTGCCATGGCTGCACATGTGCTACACACAGTCCAGTAATGGAGTAGAACGTGCCCACAGCAGCCTCAATGGGTGATCACTCTGGGAGCAGCTGCTCTTCTCTACCTCTGCCACTGCACTTCTGAGTCATGCTTCTGTCCTAAATGAGTCATCAATGTTCAGTGTATGCTCGGCACTATTGTACTGCATATTTAACTCACCATTTTAATTTGTTTAGTCTGGGCTCTGCTTTCCTATGTCTTTATCAAAGGAAGCTTGGCAAAGTGAAAAGCGCAATCAATTGATTCAAACTTCCCCCTGCTATGGTTTGAGTATTATTTGTTTCCTCCAAACTCATGTTGAAACCCGATCCCCAGTTTAACAGTGTTAAGATGTGGTGGGACTTTTAAGAGATGTTGGGTCATAAGGGCTCCACCATCATGAGGGGATTAATGCTACTGGGTTCTCACAGGAATGTGTGAGCTCTTGCTGTCATGGAACTGGTTTTGTTACCAAAAGAGTGGGTTGTTATAGAGCTAAGTATCCTCTCTTGTTTGGTCTCTTCCCCACATACTCTTTGCCTTTTTTATTTCTGTCAATGTTATGACACAGCATAAGGCTGCCAGATCCAGCTTCCTGATCTTGGATTATCATCCTCAAGAACTATGTTGAACAATCCCTAATCTTCAGAAGTCAGTGAGTCTTGGGTATTTTGTTATAGCAACAGAAAACAGACTAAGATAGTTCCTGTCCTCCTTTGAGGCATAAAATCTTGGGTAAGCCTCCACTGTTACCCATAAAATGGAAATGATGATGCCATTTTGCCAAGTTTGTTATGGGAATCCAATGACACAATAAAAGCCATGCTTCACAAATCATAAAAATCTCATATAAGTTCCAAAGATTTGTGCTACCACTTTTTATACATAATAAAAAGTGATAATATTTAGGACATAATGTTGGCACTCTGCTAAATCCTTTATGTAACAGCCCTATAAAGTCAATAGTATTATTGTTCACATTTACAGATGAGAAAACAAAAGAGAAGCAAGAGGTAAATTATTCTGTTGTTCCTTTTCTTTGTGTTTTCTATTGTGCCTAGCAGAATGCATAAACACTTGCTTCAAGCACTGGTTAAACTTATTTGTAGCACTCATGTAGGGAAACAGTACTATCCTTTATGGCCTCCCCTATTGTCATAGGTTTCTACTGCAAACTTAGGTCTCAAGGCCAAGACTTAACAGAGTCCATCAGAGCTCCTGCCATAGTCTGCGCTGTGTGCGCAGGGATACATAGTTAGAACCAGGTGCCATTAATTTTCCCTTTGTAATGTTAGGCAAGTGTCTGGGAAGCTAGGGGTCTTTCCATGAAAAGACCCTCCACCTTTCTAGGTCCATGCTCTCACTTCAGTGAAGAATGCAGGAACAGGGAAGCCTGACTTAAAGGCAAAGCTCCCCCAAGCAAAGAATAAGGAGCTCAGGTCATCTGGCACAGGACGAAGAGGTTAGAAATGAAAATAGTGCAAAGCAGAGGTTTATTTAAAGATAGTGAAAAGTGGAGACAGAGCTACCAGACAGCAAGCTATAGGCAGGGAGAGCTCCAATGAGCTTCTCAACCTGGTGTCTTTTCTCTGCCCAAACTTACAGGGTAAGCTAGTCTGTGGTGAGTTAAGGATTATGTGATCTTCACTGATTGATGTACTCTAGGCTTTTCAGGGTCATAGCCTTTGTTTCTGGGATGAGCTGTTGCTGGGGTGAACTGTTGATAGGGTGACCCATTGCTAAAGGGAGCCGTAGCTAGGGTGGGTGAAGGGTCATGAGGTCTAGAGGCTTCCAGTAAATGGAGTGGGGCACTAAAAATAACTGTTCTTGGGAGGCTGAGGCAGGAGGATCAAGGCAAGTTGAAGACCAGCCAGGGCTACAAAGTGAGCTCAAGGCCAGCCTGAACTGTATAGCAAGACCCTGTCATAAAAAAGAAAAGAAAAAAAGAAAGATAACTGTTCTATACCTGAAAAGCTTTTGAAAAGGGCAATTTCTAGTAAGCAGGCTGTCATCTCTATAACCATTTTCCACATCAGCCATGCCCCATTAGCCACTTTGTGCCCTACATCCCTGCCTGACTCTCCTCTAACTCTCTCTACATCTTTGTCACCAGCTGTACATAAATCTTCATTCCTGTGAATAGTGCTTAAAAGCACTCATCTGACTTTCTATCTACTTCAGCATATTACCCTGAAAATACAGGCCAAGCAGGCTGTGCCCATCTCACGGTGCTGACCACTTCCTCAGGTCCTCGGGAGGCTTTATTCTCCAAAACCAGAATAGACACTTTGCTCATCAGAAGCATAGCTTTTTATGGGTTTATCTTCACTCTGGTATACTAACTTCGGGTTTGCAAATCTCTCTGTTCATCCCTATCCTAAAAGATAATTTATCTTGTTTAGCTGCAGGTCCAAATATGTAAAGTGCTTCTCTGCAGGCTGTGTAAAATGAGCACAAACCTGGTTTGTCCCTTTGACTTCCTGTGCTTTCTCACACAGGTTGAGGGCAAATTTTATTGCACCCTCTAAAATAATCTCCCCAAAATCAGGGTTTCAGAGTTGACTTTTTACTAGTGAGGAATCAGAGGTCCAGAGAGAAGATGTGGTTTGTTGGTGACAGAGGTTGGTAAGACTTCTGCCCATGTGAGTTCTTATCACACCGTGTTTTGTCACCCCTTAAGGGTCTCATTTGTTCCTAAGTCAGTCATGAAGAGGCACAAGTGGAGCTAGGCATGGTGGTGTATGCACTCTGGATGGCCAAGACAGGTGGGCAACTTAGCAAGACCCTGTCTAAAAAAGGGGAGAAAAAGTGAGCTAAGGATGCAGGTCAGTGCAAACACCCTGTATTCAATGCCTGGTACTCGACACCCCCCCCCAAAAAAAAAGAGCTCCGTGTAAGGATCATAGATATTTCATGCCCACCCCAATCAATGCAGTTCACCCTGAGGGACAAATAGAAGCTTCTGAAGATTCTGGCTTCTGTTCTGACGTTTGCTATCATGTCTACCTACTGGAAATTTTAATAGTGCACAAAGTCAAGAGTCTGAGATCTCCAGCAGCTAACCATATCATCCTGAGCAAGGAGAATCTCAAAAAGCAAGGACACAGAATTGCTCCAATCATATCAAGCTGGCAATGTTTATCACTCATCCTGGGCTATGGAGGTTTGTTCCACTCTTACCTTCTTGGTTCTTGTCTTAAAAATATCACAGGAGATAAAATGAAAAATGTCACTATCCTTGTTTTTCAGTTCCTTGGAGGACCGCTGGTCAGTGTCCTTCTAGATAGCTGGACCTTGAACTCTGCCTGGTATAACCCCAACCACTCTGGATTCTTGAGAGAGAAAGCATGTGCTTTCATGGAGTCCTTTGGCACCAACCCGTGGAGTACTCAAGCCCCACAGCCAAGCTCACGCCACACCAGCTCACACACTCCTGCCAGAAGTTGTCAGTAGTGCCTAAAATTTCCATGCAATTCCAGAGCTCTGAGAGTCTCTGCAGAGGTGGGAGCAAACAGAAAATAAAAACACCACAACAAGAGAGCCAAGAGAAGAGTACATGACTGAGGATGCTGATAAATGTCTCTGGTTCTGACACTGCTGGTCATCATCTCCTCTATTCCTGAAGCAGCCCCCTACTCCCTGCCACCTTGGTGCATTTGGTTGAATTTGTGGAGAAGACCAATTGCACTGAACCTGCTACAAAGGGACAGTAGCATCATCACGAAGGATGGCATGTTTTCTTCATGAAGAGAGGATGAATTTACTCTCAGTAAATCTCTTGCACTTATTAAATCAGCTCTTAAGAAATCCAAAGCCTGGCATTGGGGTTAGCAGGAGACAAGGGGAAAAAGGATGTGGGGGCAACGTTATCTACTTCCCCAGACTTGTACCTTCTGGCTTCACAGCTGTCCCCTTTGCTCCACTCCACAAGTGTCTGTTTTAAATTAGCACTAAATGAAACAGAATTAAAATATGATGAAGTAGCCTTTGGATGACTCTGCTTTGCATTAGAATCCTTAAAAAGAATTCATTTTCAAGTTCTGAACACTGGGCATAATTTGAGTTGGAGGATAAAAGTGATTTTTATAGCACCTTTTCAGGAAAGAAGAAAGGACAGCTAAATTTAGCAAGAAAGAGTGCAAAGGGGTAAAGAGGAAAACCTACCACATTTGGGTTTCGGCCGCATCCATCAGCTCCATACATGAGAACGAGATGGGGTGTGTAGAAATGACTTTTCCAGGGGCTGAAGGTTAACAATACAGCTGAAGCAAGGCCTTCTGGTTAGGTCTTTCTGGTACCTTCCAAGTCTGTGATACGTGATTTTAAGACCAATTCAGATGATATGTGGAGCTAAGGTCTTTACAGCTTGAAGAAATACCTTGAGCAATTAGCATATCCACCTCACCAGTCAGTTTAATTAAGTTCAAAAAGTTAAGTAATTTGTCCAAGACTGGCTACTACACAGCCAGTCCTGGCTGTCTCTACAGCATCTCACATTATTTCACATTGACCAGTACAATGTTTGAGTCTCCAGGCTGAAAACCAAAGCCACTAAGATAAGACCAAGAGAACTCCAAGAATTGGGGACTATACCATACAACTGTAAAAACACAGTCTTGATGCAGCCCAGTGTAGACTGCTTTGAGAGCTTCCCCATAGAGTTTCAGATTTAGCAGCATTCCTTGAGGTGACCAACTCCCAAGGATGCAAACTTCTGTGCATAGGTGGCAGGGAAGGAACGCCCTCATGCACACCTTCTAGGTTACAAACTTAAACCCCTCATGCTGAGGAGTTCTATGGTTGTATCCTAGCAGAATGATTGCAGTAAGAAGACGTGTCCAATGGGAACAGCACGTTGAAAAGAAACAGACAGCTGCTGTAACTGCTTGATAATTATAGTTATAGAGGAATTAAATCTCATGTCGATGAGCTGATAAAGAAAAGTCTTGGTCTAGGCTCTGAGAAAACAATCCCTTTGGCACTGCCCACATTCAGAAAGCTAGAACTCTCTGGAAGTTCTGCAAAGCAGAAATGTTCAAAGCTACTAACGAAGGACCAGTGACTTGCTACAAATGAAGCATCAGATTTCAAGTTTATCTCAAAAACAAAACCTACACTAAAGAAATAGGTAATTGCCATGAAAGACAAACAAGAATGAAGAAATACAGTGAAAAAACCTCAACCTTGCATAATAACATTTTAGTAAGTCATATAGACAAATCACTTTTAAATAATAACTTTCAAGTCTTTCCAGGTTCTCATTTAGTTCTGGCACAGTTTGTACTTTTAGAGGGAAATTTGAAATACATGGGCCCTTAAACTGTTCACATTCTAATTTAGGGGTTTAATCATCTATATGAATTCCTCATAATGATATAACAGTTTACACACTATTAATATATAAGAATGTGCTTGGTCATGGTATTTATAACAGTCCAATAATAGGCAGTTGCCCAACGAGAGACAATTGGCTAAATGTTTAATAATGGGAAGTTGTCTGAGTAAATTATGGGCCATTGAACCATGAATATTACACAAATATTTTTTCAAGAACATTAGCAATAGTCATGTTTGATTGTGCCTTTACACTGAAATAGGGTAGGAAAGGTATACAAAAAGTCCAACTATATTACAAATAAATGAAACAATATTATTGAGCAGGGTAAGGGAATAAAATGCTGACCTAAGTAACTTTGGAAATAAATAAAGTCTGTAATACAAAAGACAAAATAAATTATTCATAAGTATTGTAGTCTAGTTGGTAAAGTTGATTTTCATAACAGTACAGGTTCACAGCGCTGAAGCCACTCTACATGTATATAGTACTTAAAGAATAAAGTGAATGGGTTAAGGCCGATGGCAACCAGGTTTTTCATTGAAATAGGAGACTACAAACCAGTAAAGAACAGAGCTAGGATGATCCACATGGTAACAGACAAATATTAGTATCAACTCGTGCTTATCCTACATAGACGCAGGTGGTTACCCACAGAAATATTTATAGATGTTGTTATGGTTTGGGTGCGGAATGTGGATCACCTGAAGGTTTATGTGCTGACTCAGTTCCCAATGTATTAAGAGGTGGTGTGTCTTTAAGACAGTGGCTTAGTGTAAGGTGATTAGGTCATGGTGAACCACTCTTAGGAGAGATAAATGCAGTTATCATAGGACTGGATTAGTGCCCACAAGAGCAGTTTCTATAAAGTGAGGCCATTCCTCACACTTGAGCCCTTCTGCATGTAACCACTTCTTCTGCTTTGCCATGTTGTAATGCAGCCCGGGCCCCTCACCAGGTACCTGCAAGATGCTATTTAGACTTTCTAAGTACCAGAATTATAAGCCAAATAAACCTCCTTTTTTATATATTACCCAACATCTGGTATTTTGCTATAACAACACAAAACAAACTAAGTCAGATGTGTACATACAGTGATCAGAATACACATTCATAACTCCTTGCTCTGTGAATTAAGAGGACCAAGAGGCAAAGATGCACTTAAGTAGCAATAAGCACTTCCTAGCACCCACTTTGTGTCTCATACCATCTCCAATAAAAGGAATATATGGCTCCTTTGGGAAATGCCTGATCCTAGACCTGGGGCAGGAAGTATCCAAAATGAGCCTGGGGGGGTATCATACAGTGCCAGAGGAAATAAAGTGATAATTTTTTTTTAAAAAAACAGAGTCTCTGCCTTCGGTACTGTTAGTTGTTTTACTAAGATGCCACAGTAGTGCTTTGAATAAAGACCATTAGTTTCACATATAAATTAAGTACCAGGAGCAATGAACTTTATTAAATAAAAAATCCCATGTGTATGAGTATGGTGCAAATATAGAAAATAAATATGTGACAGGTTAAAAAAACTAAAAGAAGCCAAAACTTAAGCAAAACAAAACCTCAAGTAGGGCTGGTGACATAGCTCATTAGCAAGCATAAGGTTCTAAGTTCAACTCCCAGTACAAAAAAAAACTTCAAGTGATGCTAATATGTCAAAGAACTTCCAGAGGCTGGGACAATTTGGGTAACAAAATAATCTACTATTTCACCATAACTCAATACATAAAATAAATATTAAGTTCAAACTGATAAAAAATTAATGATTAAATAAATACGAGGTAGGATAAGACCTATATCTCATGCGGAATTCTAACGAACTTATGTAGATACTCAAGTCTCTAGAAAGTGGAACATAACTGCTTCTCATAAAGTGCACACTAAACCAAGTGACATGCTTCCAAAGAGTACAGTGTGGAAGGGGAAGAAGAAAGAATGACTTTAGCATAAGAAGTTTTGTAAACATTCCTTTAGCCAGGTGATTAAGGTCAGTATCAGCAGCCATAAATGATGCTAAGAACATACATCCTTGGTAGAATGTGCTAAGAACATCACTATACTTTTGTTATCGTCTTCCAGACACTTGTAACCCCAGTTTACTCATGAGAAAAACATAAGATGAATCCCAGTGGAGGTGCAGTCAACCAAATACCTGACTGGTATTTTAATCCTCAAAGCTGCCAAGGTCACTGAAAGAAAAGAAAGTCTAAGAAACTGTTACAGCCAATAGGAGCAAAGGAGATATAACTTCTAAATGTAATGCAGTAGCCTAGATATAATTCTGAAACAGAAAACGGAGTTGCGGGAAGAAGATAAAAAATATGGATGAAGTGTGGAGTTTAGTTCATAATGATGTTTCAATACTGGCTTGTTAATTGTGCCAAACTTAGGATGTCAGTAATAAGGCAAACTGAATGTAGGGGATACTAGCCTTCTGCATCATCATTCCAGAAATTCTGTAAATCTACAACTGTTGTAAAAAAAAAAAATAAGAAAGTGCATCACCAATAACAACAAAATGCAGTCACTGGTGTTAAGTACTGTCCACAAAGGACAGCTAATAACCATTTCATCTGCTATCTATTTTCATTTGGGTAGAAAAAATTATTTAGAAGAGTCATATTCAGATTGGAACAAGTATGTCGCATGAAGCCAGCAATAAACTTTTTCCTAGGAATACCATGCTGCTAGGATTCTTAAAGAGTGAGTAAGTTCACCCTGCCCTTTTTTACACCTTTTTTACACCCTGCCCTTTTTTACACAGAGCATTTTATTCAGAGGGCCATTTATCTGACCCCCTCCTCCACACCTCGAGAATGTGACAATGACATACCTGAACCTCCTCATTATCCCTCATTATTTCAGCCTGGCCAAGCCAAAAGGAAATTAGTACTGAGATCATATTAAATCCTTTTTTTATTTTTAAATCTTTTTTATTTTAAAGAGAATAAAACAAAACAAAACAGAACAAAGCAAATCAGAATAAAACAATGCAAGCAACACAGGACCTCAAAACAAGACAACAGGAAATCAACAGCGGCTACAATAATGTCTCTTGTTTTCTTCAAAATAGTTGTCCATATCTTCACACACAACAATATCAAACATAACAAAATAGTATAAAACCAATAAAAAAGAATAAAAGTATTACAGGATTTCCACAGATAATAAGAAATGAACAATGGTTTCTATAATGCCTCGTTTTCTTCCAAACAGTTGCCCATACTATCACATATAATAAAATCACGCAAAACACAACAGAATAAAACCAATTAAACAAATGAAAACATTATAGGACTTCAAAACAAGATAAGAGGAAACCAACCACGAATACCATAATACATCCCATTATGTTCAAAATAGCTGCCCATACCATCAGACACATAAAATCTAACAAAACAAGACAGAACAAAACCAAGCCTAACAAAATTGTGAAAACAATACAAGAGTTTAAGACAAGACAGTGTCTTGGCTAACAGTGTCACTACCTTCTCCTCCTAGGTGTTTTCTCCCCTATCACTTTTATAGTATACATTGTGCTTTTTTGATCCCTCTAACTCCTTCTGTTTTTTATGCTAGGGTTCACTCGTATGAGTTCAAACTGTTTCACCCATGAACATGATCTCCAGTTGCATCTATTTACCTACAAGAGCCTCAAGATTATTCTACTTTATAGTTAGGTAGCTTTCCATGGTACAAAAATACCATATCTTTCTTATCCATTCTGTGGTTGATGGGCAAGTTACTCTTGCTTTTTTTCTGATCTCCTGTTGCATGGAACAATTGTTTTCTCTCCTTTGATTTTTCAGTCTATGAATTTCCCTTCAAGTTAAATGTGTTTCTTTTTTTTTAATTTTTTATTAATTTGAAGGTAGTAAAATACAACAGAACAGGAAGGAATAAAGCCAATTGAGACAGTGTAGTGAAACTGGTACAGAACTTCACAGCAGGTTACCAGGATAACAGTAATAGGTACCATAGTATGTATCTCGTTATCTTCACAATAGTTGTTCTTTCAATCAGGTATAGCCAAATCAAAGGAAATACAGAATATTATAGAACTTATCAAAACAGAATATTGAATAGAGCAATACCATTAATCAGAACAAAGCAAAATGACGATAAAAATATTTGCCTTCAAAGAGATGGTAGAAGGAAATCCCCCTTATTTGCTATATTACATATGGTCAACCTCCCAAGAGATGCTCAGATCTCTGGCTCCCACTTGCTAACGGGGGATGGGGGGGATGCGATATTTTATTCTCAGCCCACATGCCAGTAAATTAATAGCCGCTTACCAGGGCAGCAATCTGGTTGCTCAGTGTCCCAGCGCCCTCAAGACCACATTAAATCTTAATTATCTTTTATTAAACAGAAAATAGGAATTTCCAGGTATGTATTTGTACTCTAATACAGGAGCTTTTAAAAGCTATGGCATTACAGGCACTATGAATTTCACCTATGTCATCACAGGGTCTGAGCATGAAAGAACTGGGCATTTTAATGAGAATACTGAAGAAGAAAATAATTATGTGAAACATTTCTTGAGCACGTAATATGTGCTAGATGCTAAATGTTTTGTTTGTTTTTTATGTTGTCTTTTTTTTTTTTTTTTTAAGAATAAGCTGGACTAAACAAGAAGCCAACAGAAGCTTCTTGTCTCTCTTCCCGGGAAGAGAGACAAGAAGCCAATTCATCCAACCCATGAACCAGGGGTGGCCATGAGGAGCTGGAAAGAGAAACAAGATGCCAAGTTGCCTTTCCCACAAGCCAACAGGAATGCAGGATGGGAGACAAGAACACCCCCCACCCCGCTTCCCTAAGCAACTGGATGATTCAGATAAACACAGGTTGAGTTGTTAGCAACTGAGGTACAAGAGCAACTTAATGCTTGTGTTGTCTGATTGACTTTGCAGGCCTAGAACTGGTAGTCTGAGTATCTATTGTGAGGATAACAGTATGCAATATAACAAATATGGGGGATTTCCTTCTGTCTTGCTTTTGAAATACAATATTGTTCTTACTGTTTTGTTCTGTTACATTTTATTGTTTTCTTTTATTCAATGTTCTGCTTTGATTGGTTTTAGCCTGTTCTGTTCTGCTTTGCTTTATTTTATTGTGTCTGATGGTATGAGCAGGCATTTTTGAAGATAACAAGAGACAGTATGGTAGCCATTGTTGATTTCCTATTATCCTGTTTTGAAATCTTGTATCACTTTCACTGTTTTGTTTTGATTGGCTTTATGCTGTTTTATTTTGTTTGGTTTTATTCTCTTTTTTAAAAAATTTAAAAACAGAATAAGCTAAACTAAGAAAAGAAGCACCTAAAATAGCTATTTTCCTCTTGCCTGTGCCTTTTAGATGTGTGCGGTCATCACACACCTAGACAAAGTCAAGCAAATGGTTTTCAAGGCACTGTATTAATGCAAACCTTCGCTTTGATGGACTGAAATATCCAATCAGGCACAACCAAGCTTCCATCTTTCAACCAACTGGAAGTATCTGCTCCTACTGAATCTCAAGCCCAACTCAGATTGAAGAGACCTGCAACAGGCAAGAGATGAAGGTAGGAGCTTCCATGCTATTTCTCCATAGCTGTCCCCTCCTTCATCCACCACATTCCTCTCTGGGTGGCTGGAAGAGAGAACAATCAAGGAGCAGACAAGACCTTACCTGACTCAGAACAATGTCATCCATGTTGGTGTCCAGGTGCTGAGATGCTAACTCGAGTTTGTGGAGCATTTGGGTGACTCTGGGGACTTCCTGTCAACTTGGCACTGAGCCTCTGATTAGCCCCATGAAATCCTGGGGCTAAGTGGGAAATCAGCTCCCACTTAGAACATCCCACAGGATCCTCCCTCAGTAGGATTACCGAATCCCACGGGGTAGATGTCTTGAGGTGGGACCTTTCCAATGGGTCAAACCGACTGGAAGTCCACACTAGAGGAACACTGGGAAAATCACCCTCATTTCCCACCTTGGGGGCTTCGCTGCTCCATGGAAGCCCCCTTTCTAGGTCCAGTCATCAAGGCAGCTCTGATCATGTAAGATTCTGCCCTTTCCACCAATCCATCCTGCCCTATTCTTAAACCTAGAGGGCCAGAAAGAGCAGAAAGAAAAAAGGTAGAAAGTAAAGAGAAGAGAAAAAGAGGTATCATAGTTCAATAGCTAAATTTAGCAACATTTTACTATAACATAATCCTATAAACTGGGTGGTTTATATACAACATAAATATATTTCTCGTGGATACAGTGACTAGGAAGCCCACAGTCAAAGTGCCAGCAGATTAAGTGTCTGCTGAAGGTTCTCTCTGATGCACAGACAGCACCTTCCCCCAGGAATCTCATATGGTAGAAGAGATGAGGAGTCTCTTTCAGGCCTCTTTTAAATGGATATTAATTTCATTCAAATCATAGCAAGAAATAAATGAACCAAATATGCCCTCACATCTGTTTACCCAAAGCAGACTTCTCGGCACGTATCAAAACTAGCTGAGGTAGTGAAGCAAGAACTTTTATATTGGATGAACAAAGCCTGTGTTTGGACACTTAGACAGACAACATTCAACATTTTCATGAGTAAAATAAAACTGAAATTTTACTCTGTAAAAATAAAACCTTAAAGTAACCAAAAAAGCAATGGGATCAGTCAAAGTTGGCTAACATATAGGAGAAAGGAAGTCAGTACAGTGCTGATGGAAGACAGTCACAGGAGAAAACAAAGCTTTTATCATCTACTCCCACTAGAGAGAGGGTTTCACAAACTAATTTATTCTTACAGCAGTTAAATGGGTTGATATGATAAGGTACATTTACTGAAAAAACTATTCTTAAATAATGTGTTTTGAACTTCCATCAGAATAAACCAATTTTCATTTATTGTTATGTGCATGGCTCTTTTTGTCTCCTCATAAAAATTCTGGTAAAATCCAAAATGGCATAATTCAAGTAGGGGAAGCATTTGGGAAGAGGAGAAGTTTTCTAGCTCCTAATGAGGTACTTCAAAAGTAACCAGTTGGTCTCAAGGTGGAGATAAGTGGAAGGAATTATTTGATGATTAAACATTCACCACTAAAAGCTACATTCTTCTGGCAGAAAACAGGCTTAGATCTCACTTGGTAAATAAATTCAGCAAGCCTCAAGTAAACTCACCTGCCTTCACCCCTGACACTCACCAACTGTGCCCATATGTTTCTATTTATTTTTCATTTTCTTTTCCCATTTTCTCAAGTCCTGAGGCTGTCCTTGGTCTTTTTTTTTAAATCATGTTCTAGCTGTTGGCTAATAATTACCTTCCTTTTATGGCCTACATGGAGTAGTACATGAGATAAATTAAGGGGACTGTTTGTTGTCCTTTTTTCTACTTACTAGTAGCATTTTTAGAAAGTGAAGAACAGAGAGATTTCCATTTCAGTCTCTCCTTTTCTGGAACTTTTTGCCAAAAGCCATCTAGGGTTTCAATATTCTTTATGTGGCTAGGAGATCCATTTAAACTGACAAAAATATTTAGTCTTTTTCTTCCACTGAATCCAGACAATGTTGGAACTTTTGCATTTTTAATTCTCATTTGCTCAACTGTTAATGAGTTGTAGATATAGTAAGATTTTAAAAGCAGAATAAGCAAGCTAGTGATGAGTACTCATCTGGCTGCTTTGGGATTTATAGAACTTTGGTGCAAGGTCCGTGTCACTATGTCCTTACAGAGACTGAAATTGGCCACACAGTTTTAGCGCTCTGCTGCTACATAACAAATCATCTGAAAATCTGCCCACTTTACACAGAAGTTTATTAGGTGACAGTTTCTGTGGGTCAGTAACTCAGGGATGTCTTCCTTGCATGGCTTCCACTCAAGGTCTCTCAAGGTTGCGGTGAGGACCAGGCTGCATCTCAAGACACCACAGGCCCAGAGCATTTCCTGCCAACAAGGCTGACACACACCATGAAGGAAGCACCTCAGTTCCTTGATGTTGCCTTAGTGTGTTGCCATCCCCACCCTCTATGGGACCCTGGAGCATCTTCACAATATGGCAAGCGACCTCCCCTCAAAGTGAGTGGTCCAGAACCAAGATCAGGAGAAGAGCCACAGTGATTTATTTTACTCATTCTTTGAATCGATTCACCATCATGTCAACCATATTGCATCATTAGAAAGAAATCACCATATCCAGCTGGCATCAAGATGAGGCATGCTAAGCTTTACTCCTTGAGTAACAGAATCAAAACATTTATTGGTGCAGTTTAAAACCACCACATTAAGGTGTGGAGATGGTGGTTGTCACTTTATTTACTTGTTTTGCATTTATACCCACAGTAAGCAGAAGTAGCCTCAGTGAAGCTATTACAGATGTCAAATGCAGAGAATTGGTTCAATCAGAAAAAACATGATGTCCTTTATTTTCAGGAAAACTATTTTTCTCCTTTAAAGAGTGACAAACAGAAACTCCTAAAAATCTGCACTCTAAAGTTCCAGGTAACTGGGCATGGTGGTGCACACTTGTAATCCCAGCACTTAGGCAACTGAAGACAGGAGGATTGCTGTAAATTCGAGGCCAGCCTGGGCTACAAAGTGAGTTCAAGGCCAGGCTGGAATACATAGTGAGACCCTGTCTCAAAACAAAACAAAACAAAACAAAACAAAACAAATTAATAAATAAAGTTTTAGGTAAGAATCAGGACATTTTAAGACAAAAATTCCTTCACTGGTTTTGTTTTTCCAATGCAAAAAACAAATAAAGCAGCATCAACTAAAGAAATTACTAGTGTCTACAGAAAGGTACAGTCCTACTTTCAAAATGACTCAGGGCCAATCTTATTTTCTCGATACTAACAATAGTTTAATCAAGGAGGTAATTCCTGATGAAAATCTAATGCCTGTCCTTTCATAAAGAGGTACCACAGACTTCTCACTTAATCAACTAGCATTCATGATATAAATGAACATTTATGTTTAAAACTTTTGAGGTCTATATAGGTTGATTAAACAACTAACGCCAGGACCCATTCACATTAAACTGGCTTCAATTTTACTTCAGTTTTGTAGAAATTCTTCCACATAATATTTATATTATCTTCTTTTTATATAATATGTTTTAAAAGTTGTATGAGAATGAGAATGTAGCTCAGTGATAGAGAACTTGACTAGTATGCATCAGGTCCTGAATTCATTCCTAGCACCACAAAAAAAAAAAAAAAAAAAAAAAAAAAAAAAAAAAAAAAAAAAAAAGAAAAGAAAAGAAAAGAAAAAAAAGGAAAAAGCACAACAAAAGGAGAAGTCACAGGATGGGTAAACATTTGTATTATAATTAAAGATGTCAGAAAAACCTCTTAGGGGGCGTAACTTAGACAACTTTGATATTATTTGGCCGACTTGTTTTCAAAATTCATCCACAATGGTTATTTTGTTACTCTCTGATTTCTTAGTAATACTGAAATACTAGTCATCATGCTGCCCTTGAAAATATCTTTGTTATGAAAACTAGCATTAACACAATGCAACACAGTGTCAGAAAAACCCACTTGTCTCTATAATTCATAATCTGAGCTTCTAGTCAAAGACAGTGGTTTGAAGTCGGATTGTCTTCCTTATTTTCTTAGGAAACATCTGAAAGTCAGAAGAAAGATGAGAAATGTTTAAAACGCAAACTCCATTTGTGGTGAAACCAGGCAAGAGACACCCCCGCACCACCAATAGATGGAAAGGCTGCCAAAAGCAGAGACGAAACAGGGATCCAAGTGGTCGGAAGTGGAGAAAAAAATGCTGTGCCTTGGATCTTGGGAGAACCAGCAAAGTGTATTTCTTGATGGTGAGAATTATCCTAGTGAGCAAAATTAAAACTGTTTATCTGCGGTGGAGGGGCAGAGAGCACACACTTGCATCAAGAGCTTCCCAGAAATTAGGAAGCAGAGAATGCGAGGCCACATGAGAAATCACATAAACAAGCGTATTTACAGCTTATCTCTGTAGCAACGGGGGAAATACAGAGGTTGCACTCTGTGAAACTCCGTGGGACCATCCCCACGGGCTGGGAAGGAGTGGGGCTGAATGGCCTGACACTAAGAACTCTGGGTCATCAGAAAATTCCTGGCCCTCAGCCCTCTTCATCATGAACCTTCTGAAAATTGCTAGCCTTAGAAAAAGTCACTGCCATCCAATATAAATAATCAAAAGGAACTATCACAGAAACTATTCCAAATATATAATACGGTGACAGTGAGGAGAGAGCAAAAGAAAAAGTGGCGGACGATGAATACTCACTGTCTTGTGGCAATAAAAACAGTGAAAAAATTCTGTGTAGTCAATTTAAAATTTTTAATGGGGCAATGACTCCTTTGAAGCAACTGCATATGAAAATCTAGGGAAGAGGTGCTGCAAATGCTGGGAAAATGAAGCAGTGATAATGGAAGAAAAAGCAACATCATCCCAAATGAAGGAAGCGGACAGCTGTATGACACTGCATGGGATACTGAAAGCTGAAATGAGGAAAAGCAAAAACTGAAAGTTTTTAAAAGATTAGGAAAAAAATTATAGACATCTGCAAAAGTTTAAGAGGATGAAATGAAAAAGTACATACAAGCAAATTATTTCCAAAAATAAAACATGCATATCCCAGCAAAAAGTAACCCTGTGGTTCAACTCCATTCTAAATGTACTGAATTTCAAAAATAAATAATACTCAGAAGACCAGGTAAACAATCAAATCATTCAGAGAAGAAAAATATTCCAACTAATTTTGGACTATTCCACAGTGGCATTCAATTCTCAGAGATGCTAGAACTTTGAAATCATCAAAGATTAAAAGAGAGAGAGAGAGAGAGAAGAATGTGAACCAAGAATTTTACAGAGACACTGTAAAGCATAAAGACAACAGTCACAGAGCTGTATGTAATGAACTCAGGAAATATCATTACCACAATAAATCTTCTTGAGAGTGTATTTGAGAAATAAACCACAAGATGACTGAGTAAGCAGACAAACACATGAGAACTGGTGGCAGAACTATTACTAGGAAAACCAGAGGCAGAAAAAAAACTGTTATAAGTCCTGACAAGGTAGAAAGTACACATTTTACAGAAATTGAAAGGGGAAAAGAAAAGAAAGACAAAATAGTGCAGGTTCATGCATTTAAAAAACACAGTAGTAGAGATGAAGACTGACTTTGAAAAGCTTGAAATACTCAAGGAAAAGCTGCACAATCCCCAAGTATTTGGAAGTTAAGCAACACACATTTAAGTAATCCTTAAATCTAAGAGAAGACCTAAGAATGAAAATTTAATTAAACAAAAACAAAACCACATTCAAGAGTGTGGGACACTGCTAAAACACTAGATTGAGACTTTAAAAAATCTGCCATATTAACAATATAAATGGGAAAACTCACATTTAAAACAATGCTTTCATATTGGAACCCAAAATACAACTCAACTCAAATGTACTATATAGTGATTCAGAAAGTCTGCAAATTAATGGGTAAACAAAGGAGCAAGAAAATGCATGTGCAGAAGAAAAGAGGGGCAGAACCACAACTTTAACTTTGTGCAAGATTGAAAAAAAGATTCAATTTTGAGGAAAGTACTGAGAAAAGGATAGCTATCTGAAAGAAGATACAATCATTTTTAATTTTTACACACCCAAGAAGAACACATAGTCACAGAACATAAGCCAGAATCCAAGACTCTCAAAACCTTCCTGATTATGTTGATCACCATACTTCTTTTTGAGATTACTTCTGTCCACAGAATTATTATAGGTACTGGAGAAAAGTCAAAACACTGCCCATAGACTTTGTAGGAGCCACTGTATGCAGATGAAAGGATGTACTGAGAACATTTCAGGTGAAATAAAGATAGACGCTCTTTTAATATGAAATAAATTTTATTAACCCATCTTTTCACATAAATTTTATGCAATCAAACCTTTTTATTCCCACTGTACACTTAAGAGGTTTTTCTGTTCAAAAGTAATAATCATAACACTGGACAGCTTGTGTCATGCCGTTTCACACTTACTTTCTCACTTTAAGCTTATACAGATGGCCCCTGACTAAGGATAGTTTGACTTAAGATTTTTTGACTTTACAGTGGTATTACAGATAGGCATTCAGCAGAAACTGTGCCTGTATTTTGAGTTCCTACCTAACAAACTACATCCTAACTCAGTAATGAAACCACAATCTACTTATGCTTAAACTGAACCAAGCAGTATATGTTTTTGTAACACATAGATAGGCTTCAGCCAATCACAAAGTCAAGCAAGCTTCAGTCAATCACCAGCAGCCCGCTGTTCAGATGATACCCAAACCAGGCAAAGGCCTAGCTGTGACCAGTCAAGGGATTTCTCTACTTTGCCTTTGTGTTCAGCCTATAAAAGTTCAGTTTACACTGCTGGAAGTGCTCTAAACTTTTTCAGGCCCTAAACTGTGATGGGTAATTTTGGTGTCACTTGACTGAATCAAGAGATGCCTATATGGGTGAGGCGTAGATTCTGGGTTTGGCTGCATGGGTATTTCCGGGGAAGAGTGGTGTATGGTCAGCAGACTGAGTGGAGCGGACCCATCCTCCACGTGGGCAGCACCATTCTCAGGTGGGGATGAAAACAAAAAGGCAGAAGAAAAGGAACTTCATGCTCTCCCTGTCTTCCAGAATGGGATGCCCTGCTCCTCCTACCCTTGAAGAACTCCAGATTCTGCAAACTCTGGACTCCCAGACTTGCACCAAGAGCTCCCCCCACACAGTACTGTGCTAGTCATGAAGACTCTTCTAAACAAAGAAGACATGGATTCTGACCTCAAGAATCTATAGTTAGGGGATGGTGGCTCATACTTGTAATTCCAGCACTCTGGGAAGCTGAGGCAGGAGGATCACAAGTTTGACGCCAGCCTGGGCAACTTACTGAGACCCTGTTTCAAAGTATCAAATAAAAAGGAAAGGAATATAGCTCAGTATGAAGGCCCTGGGTTCAATCTACAGTACTGAAAATAAATAAATCTGTAGTCTCTCAGAGAAAAGATATTTTAATCATATATTTGTATAACTATACAAATGGTCACAAGAACTTAGACAAAAGGAAGGGTGTGTGTGTGTGTGTGTGTGTTACACAAGTATATAACAAGATTCTTGAGCTAGTTTAAAATGACATAATAACTTTGTTCCACTCCAAAGGCAACTTTCACACAGAATGGAATTCTGCAACATAGCAGCTTGATCCGGCCAATAAGAACTGAGTAAAAGACTCTGGATTTTCAAGCCAAAGGACCCAGTGGATAAATGGAAGGCCATTCACTCCCAGCCCAGAGAGTTAGTATGCCGCAGACAGCGAAGCAGAGAGGAGCTTCTCATGCCCATGGAACTAAGAGGAAGCTGTGGGCTGGAGCGCTGATCACTCAGTCTCTGAATTCCATTCGTGACGGTCACTTCACTGTGCCCAGACCGCACCGGGGACCAACCAGCTTTGCTGCCTTTCACGTATTCTATTGCCCTTCTCTTTCTTCATTAGAATTTAATTCATAATTCAAAATGGGTCATAATTGTTAAACCAAAACTTAAAACTATAATACTCATGAAAGGAAACGTAGAAGAAAGACTCTGTGAACTCGGGCTGGCCAGAGTTTGTTAGATACCATACCAAAAGCATGGTATGTAAGCATGATTTTAAAAATTTATAAATTGGACTCCATCAATTCAACTCCTTTGTTCTTCAAAAGATACATTTAAAGGATTAAAAGATAAGCTGCCAAATGAGAGAAAGCAGGAGAAAACTGCATAAATCATAAGGGAACAGAATCTAGAATGCATAAAACAAATCTCAAAATTCAACAATGAGACTAATAACCTGATAAAAAGTAGACAAAATATTTGAATAGACATTTCATGAAAGAAGACATCTGGATGGTAATTAAATAAAATTTAAAATGCCCAATATGCTTAGTCTCTAAAGAAAGCAAATTAAAATCATAATGAG
Organism: Dolichotis patagonum; assembly: GCA_004027295.1. Lineage (NCBI taxonomy): Eukaryota > Metazoa > Chordata > Mammalia > Rodentia > Caviidae > Dolichotis > Dolichotis patagonum. The sequence goes on along the minus strand of PVJX010007312.1, from coordinate 42,339 downwards.
ATATTAGTACCATTAGGATGGTACTAAAATGAAAAAAATTAGGATAGCTACAATGAAAAAAACTGCCCATACCAAGCAGCGGTATCAACACAGAGCAAGTGACATTCTCACCTGTTGCTGGTGGGGATCTAAAATGGTACTGTCTTCTTAGAAATGGAACACTCTGTAAGACAGTTACTGTTTAATAAACAGGCACTGACTGTAAGACCAGCTGCTTCCCTGCTAGCTACACAGAAAAAAACTAAAATCACATATCCATCAAAAAATTGTACATGTGTGTCTGGAAGATTAAAAGATTTAAAGCATAAAAGGTTATACATGAATGTTCATAGCATGCAATAATCAAAACCTCAAAACAACCCAATGTTTATTAGCAAGTGTGTGAAGAAACAAATTGCAATATATTGGGAGGAATTACAAAAGGCAGTGAGTAAACTTTTAGAGACGATGAATACATTGATAATTTCATAAATGGTAATTTCATACACTGTAAATATGCATAGCCAATTCTAAGTCAATAAAGTTGCTAAAATAGAAGAAGTGTTTTCAAAATCCAGCTCATAACTCAAAATTTCTAAGAGCTATCTCTGAGCCCCCAACTAATGATTTCCTGATTTTGCCTGAGATCCATGAGGACTTGATGCTTCTACTGTTCATTTGACTCCTAACTCCCTCATTTGACTCCCTGCCTTGTGTTTCTGGATGTTATTTACTAGACATGTTTCTGAATTACCACCTCATCAACAGAATCCTACCCTCTGTTCCTCCCTCATCCTCTGGAACAAGTCTTTGGACCTAGATGGTCCCTCAACAAATACTCTGCTGAAAAATTCACAGTACTGTCTCTCTAGAGAAAAATATTTTGTGTTGTTTTGCACAAGACAAATTATGGGACTTCCTCCAATTCTTGATTGAGCTGATAGAAACAAATTTTTAATTTATACTTAAGTAGCCCATTGCCAAACACAGCAATTTTCAGTGTGAAAGATATTAAAGAATCTAAAAGCTCAATAAATCATGTGTGACAAAAAATCAGTGTTTTGGCCAAGGATTAGAGGAACTCACATCATAACCCATACAATTAACCAACACTGCCAAAGTAAATGTCTCAAAAGGAGCTAATTTGTAAATGTTCTTATTAGTTTGCTCATTCATTTATTTATGCCTCAACCATTCCAAAATCTGTATGAGAAGAATAAAACAAAAATGGCACTCCAAAATCCATGTGCTCCAGCATACTTGATATTTTAGCTTCAGAAAATCTTTCATTTGTGTCAAGATTTTTATTTTAATGTGATACAATACCAATAAGTATTGTTACACAAGACTCCAGCATAAAAAAGATGGAACTGCCCCACAATAAATGTAATCATTATGTACTTATGTACTCCAAACATACACTAATAAAAATATTTTTAAAGAAATTTATAGAAAGAAAAGATGGAACTGTGTCCACAGTCTGCATGTCTAGTCACACATCGGCAGTAGCAAATGCCCCCACAATATACAGATAACACTGCTGTGTATGCTCATCCCTAAGGAAAGTTTAAATCTCCTGCCAAGGCCTTAGTGAATCCCAGGAGAATGCATATTCTTGCATCCTTCTCTGGTCTCAGGACCCTTCCCTGGTGAATAATTTTCATTTTGAAACTTCTAGCCCTCTTTCTCATGTTCTGCCTTCCTCAAGGAACTATGGAAGCAGCTCTTAGCTGGTTTTCCATGGTTACCACAGCCACAAAGCATCTGCATGCACATGTTAGACTTAATGAAGCCTTAGGAAGACCAGAGTTACAGCTTAACATTGCAGAGAACTTTCTTTCTCAAAGGCCACATTAGGTCACCTAAGAGCTCTGGTCCCCAACTCAAACTGGGTCCTCACCGCCTCTACCTCTTTCATCACTCTTTCCCATTACTCTTTGCAGCTCTCAATTCTTCTTATACTGTGCAAAATAATTCAATTTCTCCACTTTGAATCCCAGACACTGCTTCAAACACATCTTGGCATATTGTCACTCAAAAAGGTACTCAAAATAAAAATCAAAAAGGGCTGGAGATGTAGCTCAATGCAAAGGCCTTGGGTTCAATCCCCAGTTCCATCAAAAGAAAAAAGAAATGTGTTACTTTCTTCCTTTTCTCCTTTCCCCTATCTCAGTTGTTCTTTTCTTTTGAGCACTTTCTTCCCTTTTCATTATTACAATATCTATTGTACATTTTGGATCTTATTACTCTTTCAGTTTTTTATTTTTTATTTTTTTATACTATGGAGACAATATTATATTTATAAATGTGAGTTTGATTTATTTCACTAATGAGTATGGTCTCAAGTTGCCTCCATTTACCTATAAAAGCCTACATTTATGTTGGTAAACATATATGCATGTATGTATATGTATGCAAGATAGATAACTATACTACTAATCTCTGTTAGTTCATCAAAAAGAACAGTTTGTGCTGTCACTGTTTGATTATTTTTGTGCCTAGATCTTGTAACTTGAACAACTACTTCTAAGATAAAAATCTGCAATATATTAACTAGTATTAATTTAGTGCTTTTTTTAAAATTCTGTATCATTTTTACCCTTTTTTGTTTTGCTTTTTAAAAGAAAAAAGAAGGGCTGGGGATTTAGCTCAGTGGCTTAAGCGCCTGCCTGGCAAGTGCAAGGTCATGAGTTCAATCCCTAGTACAAAAAAAAAAAAAAAAAAAAACATAAAAGAAAAAAGAAATGTGTAACCAACAACATTCTTTTCATAGTAAAAAGACTATCTTCCTTAAAATGCAGTCATATTTATAACCAGCAAGCTCTAGTCCCCTTCCTATTTACCAGACTTTGACTTGAATCCAAAATTTCACAATTTGTTTTGGGAGGCATTCTAATGGACCACACAATATTAAAAACCTTTCAGATGCCAAGCCTCAAATGTGTTTTTTTCCATGAAGGTTTCTTTGGCTGTCTAGGTAATTAGTTGCCCTTTCTACCTTTTCTCAGGATGGATCTTGTTGTTATGCTTATTGGATTTTTCTCTCCCATCAGTCTGTGCAACTACACCAGCATTCATCTTTTAACAAGCATTCAGTGAGTATTTATGAGACCAATTATTTATTGCCAATTATATTTGGTTAAGATTTAATGGCAAATCATTTTGTTCCAGACAACAAATATGCAAATCTCTGAAAAGTGAGGCAGTAATGCCTACAGTTAGAAACAGCCTTTTAAGCACACATAGACAACAAAAGCAGAGAGCTTTTCAGTGCAGAAAGGTACACCATGTACTTCCGATCATTCAGCTTTTTCTGGAGGCAGGCTTCCTTCCAACCTTGAATTTCTACTTTCATAAATTCGTTCTAGCTGCGCTGTCTCTGGGATTCACAGTGCCCACTCCACTAGACAATGACTCATGCTCAGCATGTAACAAATTATTTCCATTTTGATATCATCCGAAGGCACTAAACAGAAAGACTATATACACCAACCCTACAACAAAAGAAGGTCTCTCAGTAAAGAGTTTTCGCCCACCTGCTCCCTTGGTTTTTCAAAGACTAATTATCAAGCAAAATTCTAAGCTCTCAGAAAGTAATAGCTATGTCTAGGTTTTCATTATATAACATCTTGCACCAGTTTGAAACCCGTAGATGTTCAATATATACTGAATTGTATAGGAATAACCATGAACTTGACTAACAGAATATGTATATATGTGAATATATATATATACACACACACACACACACACTTATATTCATGCATACATGAAGAGAGAGTGCACCTGTGACACAGGAAATGGTGAATAATTGTGTTTGATTATTTATTGCCCTCTTACACTACACAATGCCATCTGTTTGTTTAGTCAACACTTAAGTTGCAACATATCAGAAAGAACTCCTTAGATGGGAAACAAAAGATATCTGTTACAGCTGTCTCATTTTCTCTCTGTTGGAGCAGAAAACAGTAGGAGGTAGGGAAAGTGATACAGCTTCACTCACTAGTCACACTTCTCTTGGAGATCATAGATGCTATAAGGAGTAGAAAGAATAAACTGTGCAGGAAGTGCCAAGAAAGTGTTAAGATGATGGAATAGACATCAAATCCATATGCTTTAGACCAGATTATCAGGCAATTCATCTCAGACTGAGCAAAAGTCAGCAAGTAGGTAGCAAAGCATCCAAAGGACCTGATCAGAAAGGAAGCAAGCGTCACACATTCATAATACGGCTCAACTGCCATGTCCAGTGGGCAATGGTCAATATATACATGAGATGGAGATGTTTATCTATCAAAGCATCTAGGCTCATAATATTTTAGCACTAACAAAAATCTTTAAAATCCTGTGGTTGAACACTCCCCAGTCTTTGGAGGTCATAGAAAATGACAGGTTTATAAAACACTGATATCAATGAAGGAGGCTGCTTACAGCAGAAAGCTACTGGCTTAAGGCCTCCCCAGCTCCCCCAGGACTAAGGTAGTCGTGTCTTAAGACACAGTTGGGATGGCTTACTTTAGGCCAGTCTCCTCACTCTGGGGAGGAAACTGAATCCTTAACAAGATCACTCAGCAGGCCGATCAGAACAAAGGCAGGGTGAGGAGGTTCGAGTTGCTCTCGTGATTCATGTCTCTCCATCCACTGCTCCTGCAAATATTATTCCCAGCCAGAAGCACCTCCATCACCTGAGCCCTTGTTCAAATGCACATTCTCAGACCTTTCCTGAATCAAACACTCTGGAGTTGAGGTCAACACTGTGCACTCAAGGAGCCCTAATACTCAAATTCAAAAAATTTCTGTTGTCATTTGTACTGAGTCCCAATGCTGCATAAGCAACCTAGGTTAAAATTCAGCTTGCAGAACTGGAGGGTTGGCAGTTTTTTGCCTGATGGTCAATATTAGGCTTCATAGGACATCAGATCCCTATCACAGCTACTTAACTCTGCCATAGTAGAGCACAAAATCAGTTCAAGGCACTAAATAAATGAATGGGTGTGGCTGTGTTCCAATAAAACTTTGTTCATGAAATTAGGTAGTGGAGTGGATTTGGCCAATGGACCACAACTCGTCAATCCCTGGTAACTGGAATGGATTCTTTATCTTCATTACTATTTAAATTCTTATCCATTCTGGTTAATACAAAAATCATTTGGTAACTTATGGCATCTGTCAATGTTGGTGTCAATAGCTGTCTTTTCTCATTCAATTAACATGTGTTAAATGCCTCCTGAGTGCCAGAGTCTGGGGATACAGACATGGAAAATTCCATCCAGCCTCAAGTATTAGAGTTCCACGCAGCAGAGAAGCAAATAATCAGACAGAATTCTACTGTTTTTGAATGTTGTCCTGCTGAAGAAAATGTCCACTTAAATATATGGATTTTGTTTTTGAATGTGCTTGAATTTTCCATTAATAAGTGGACAAGAAGCATGCTAATTCACACTGCAAATTCTAAGGAGCAGAAACAATAACTGTTCTACCAACTACCATTTTATTGGCCTCTCAGATTTGGTGCATCAGGATTTCAGATAGAGCAAGTTCAGAATATGCATATCCATTCCACAATGTCTGAAAACCTTTCTGGGAAGGCTCAGATGGCTGGAGGACAGAATCTGTTGGAGCTTCTAGCACCTGGGCTGTCTAGCACCTGGGCTGAAATGAATCAAAGACTAGGTAAAATTGGGGTCATTGGCCAGAGCTCCTGTGTGTGGCCTCCATTCACCTGCGGTGTGGCCTCCTCACAGCATGGCAACCTCAAGAGTCACACTTCTTACATGGAAACCTAGGGTCTAACACCAAGTCTTCCCATAAGTTATATGAAAAAATCATGGTCTCTTCTGCTCAAACTTTAGAAATCACCCTACCTTATTTTCTCATATTCTGTTGACCAAGCAATATAAACCCACCCACATTCAAGAGGACAGAGCATAGACCTACCTTTAGACATCTGGGGAGTCAAATCCCTGCCAGCCAAATTTTAAAACAAAAAGCAGAGAAATCAACAATGAGAAGTAGCCCATCCCATAGTAAAGAAGCTTTATGGAAAAAATCTTTAATGTGGGCAACACACTAATGAAAGCCAAACTCTGAAATGGAAGAATGTGTCTGGAAGTCATTTGGTTTGGACATACTCATTGCACAGTGATCCTCTAAAAGAGAAATTTAGCAAATTTTTCCATCTGTCCTTGGAACCGAAAAGACTGTCATAGATGCTGCATAGAAATGAATGCCACGTAGAATATGGGTTTATCAACTATTGATACAAGGTGACTAGCTGTCCAAAAAAGATAAATTTCTCAATCCTATATCAGGCCACCATAAATCCCACTTAGGAAAGAACAAGAAGGAGACTAAAAGTATTTATAGATTTTGTTTGGGGGGAGTGGCATGTTTTTCAAAAAAAAAAAGAAGCAAATTTGAATTTTACATTTCTTGCTTTTATACTTCATTTAAAATTGCTTACTTGGGAAAAAATAACAACAACAACAACAAAAGCCAGGCATCATAGTGCATGCCTGGAATCTCAGTGCTTGGAAGGCTGAAGCAGGAGGATTGCTGTGAGTTCAAGGCCAGCCTGCACTACATAGTGAGACCCTGTCTCAAAAAAAAAATTCGTACTTGGACTGGGAATGTAGCTCAGTGGTAGTGCTTGTCCAGTATGTAAAAGGCCCTGGGTTTCAATTTCTAGCATTATAAAAAAGCAACAATAATAATAATAACAATGGAGAGTTCTGGGAAGATGGCAGAGTGAGGAACAGCAAAGAGAGAGCCTCGCCAAGATTTGCTCTCCAGACAGTAGAATATAGCAACATGAGGAAGAGAAAAGGGAGGGACGTGGGTCCGCTAGAGCCAGAAAGGATCTGAAGTGAGGCTTGAATCCCACGGAGAGAAAGAATCCAGGAATGCAGCAAAAATAAGAATAATAATTAAAATGATAATAATTTTTAAAATTAATGTTCAATTGCTTACTACCTACAAAATAAGTTCCAATTAAGGTATAGCTTTATAATAATTTCATATAGAGAATCAAGTAGATGTTTTCCGAAACAATGAGTTGTAAGTGCATCTGCTTAAGAAGTAGCAGGATAATAGATGATTTTCATCCTTCCAGTCAAAGAATTTGTTTTGAAAGGAGTTTAACCTATAGAAATGCTTTTGTTCCTATTTTGTGTGATTTTTCTAAAAAATAAGGAATAGTTTTATTGTAAAAAGAAGTGAGACTCTCTAATAGGACAACAAAGTGAGTTTGGGCAAGGATAATCCATTCCTTTTAAAAAAGACACTTATTCTTAAAAGCGAAGTTTGAATACCTCACTCTAGATGCAATGAGTCGTAGCCTCTAGATCTCTACACTACACAAAGCTTTAGGAGTTACCTAGTCTGATCCTGTCATTTGCAGATTACTTCACTGAGTTTCAAAGATGTCAAGAGTGGCAGAGAGAGATGCAGTATTGCTCATTAATATGCTAGATATCTCCTTCCTTTTCTAGGTCCCCTGCTCCTTCCTGCAGTTAGGTGCCAGTCATGTGATGTATCCTAATCTTCACACTATGAACAGAAGTGACATATTCCTTCGTGGCTAAAACAGTGAACAGCTAGTGTACGCATTGCCCTCCTTCTCCTTGGAGGCCCCCAAGTTGAGGTAGTGGAAGTGCCATAGGAAATCTGCTTGGATTTCTGCAGCATTCGCTACAAGAAAGCTGTTCCAGAGCACGGTCCAACGCTCATCAGATTTTATATATGCAAGATTAACATTTGTGAGTTGCAGCCACAAATATTTCAGGATTTATTTACGCCTGCTGCATGATCTAGCCTACCCTAATTAATAAGCTAACCATGTTCAGTCAGCAAGTTAGTAGCAGAGCTAGGATTAAACCTAAGGCTCCTGATTTACCCACCCACGACCATATCTTATCACTCACAGAACAGCCAGGAAAGGGACCATCAAACCAGATCTTAAGTAATGGGCTCAGTCCATTGAAAATAAAACAGAGATCAATACAGGCTTGTTCATAAAGAGGTGGCCCTGTGGATTGAGGTGCAAGTTAGCAAGGACAGTCAAGAAGAAAAGAGTGGTTAACTCCCAGTATTCAGTATCAGTAGAGACCACAGAAGGTGGTCCCCAGCCGGGGGGGGGGGGCAAACCTTGGGATGGCCCCAGATTGTCTCTTTTCTCCCAAGTTATACATTTTCCTCAAGTTAGGGAAAATTTCTCCTAGACTCTGTAGCCCAGTTTGGATTTTAAACACAAAAGGAAGTGTTTCTGTATTCTTATTTGTGTACCCCACCCATGAATCATAAATAGGAAACGTGCCTCAGACACTGATTAATTTAACATAATGCAGAATTTTTAAAGGCAACAAGTTGGGGAGGGAAATGAGTTATTGGTTGCCAGGCAACATCAGTGCAAAGCTCTTTCTTTGTCATTACGAGCATTCTCCTCATCTTCATGGGGAGAAATCAAAAAGTACTTAGCAACAGGCATCTATTTGGTTGTGACACCAATATGTACTAAATAAATTTTTTCTTAGAGACAACTTACTGCAAAGCATCAAACACTTTAGATTTCCAAATGGCCTGCCTCTGTTCATAGGACTATGCTTCCTGTTCTGAAACACTCATTTTTGTCTCTACAAACAGGTAAGATACCTATCTTTTGGTAGTAATGGAAACAGAAGTAGAGATTTGGTAAATCTGTTCTTCTCTTCCAAGAACAGGAGGGAGTTATTGAGATTGGTTTGGGGTGAGACTGGTCTTTGTCTTGTTATCAAGCCCAGTAAGCGAAAGGTAGAGCCTTCTCTTTCCCTACCCCTTTCTAAGAAATGGATGCTTTGCTCTGTGCTGATCCTGGAAGCATGCACTTACTCAAATGTGAACCAAAAGCAAAGCTAATCATAAGCACCTCTCTGGAACAGGCCACACTACAGTACCGTCTTCCAACCCACTAAATCACACAGCCTCTTGCATTCACCTGCCTATGTCAACTTGACTTCATCTTCTCCAAAGCATCCCTTACCCAAAATCTAGTCCCTGAAACAAGATTATCAATATTGTTGGACTCATGTTTTCTGTTCTCTCCCAGCTCCAAACACAGGGCAGTTTCCCTGGCAGTGATCATTAATGCACTCTGGGGAGTGTTTTCCAAAGCACAGCCACCTGACAGATGCTGTTTGCCCTGAAAGGAACTAGGAAGTAGGATGGTTATATTAATTACCTTTCCTGTCTCTGTGACATAATACCAACATCCACAGTTTAAAAGAGAAAAAGGTTAATTTGGCTTATAGTTTCAGGGGATTCAGTCCATGATCGGCTGTTTCCAAGGCAGAAACACCATGGTGGAAGGACACAGTGAACAAAGCTACCCAGTTCATGACAGCCAGAAAGTACAACAGGGAACAGTGACAGAGAGGAATAGGCAAGGGACTAGACATGGTACCCAAGATCATCCTTCTATGCCCCACCAGACACAGCCAGCAAATGCTGCACTAATCCCCAAGGCAGCTCCCAAGCCAGTCAAGTCACACTTAAGCTTAATCACCACAACGGTCCTCGTAACGTTCCCTATCAGGGAAACAGAAAACCTCTCAACCTAAAGTTTCCAAAGCACCTTCTCTGTGTAAGACACGCTTCACAGCTACAAAGAACACTTAAAAAGAAACATTATGGCTCTTGGGGAAATGAAGACTAACACCAAAGGCAGAGCAGCCCATTCAGTTCACCCAATTTTACCTTTATGAAAACAGAAGAGATAAGGAGACCAGGGAAAGAGGCAAAAGATAATTTTAGAGATGAATTTGGGCCACTTGACGTTATGAAGGTTGTCAAAATCAAAATGGAGTCACTTTTGTCAAATCTTAACCAAAATACTAGTAATAATAATAACTAATAAAGCTGGGAAATTATGAAGGAAGGAACCCCTGGATGCATAAAACTGATAAAACTACTGATGATAAAACCACTCACAACATGCTACACCAGACCCACGGCCCTGCACAAAGGTCACTGCGACCTTACACAAAGTCCTTCAGCAAGAACATCTGCCCAAGAGCCACTCGGCTTCGGATTGGCACCAACCCTGTTGTTAATCCTTGTAGCCAAGAATTACTGTATCAAAATAACTAATCAAATCTTCTTCATTTTGCCATTCAACACTCCCTGAGCCTCAACCTCTTTGAATCCACTCATAACTTACGACAGTACAGATGTTTTCACTGCAGTGCTCTGCTGGTCCCAGGTAAACTCGGGAATCTGGACACTCTCCCCTGCACGTCACTTAGGTGGCCTGCATTAACCCAGGTTCCAGGCAGCACTCTCACTGACCGACAAGAGGCAGAGCTGCTTCCATCAGCATGCCAAGCACTGGGAATACAAAGCCAGAAAGAAAGAAGCATTGCCCCTGTCCTTAAAGGGCGAATCCTCCAGCAGTGAAGAAAGCCCTAAATTCGACTGAAGCTAATGGGGGTAATCTGGGCTCTCTAGGGTGGGCATTACATGAATGCAACAGGTAAGCCTTTTGTTCATCTCAAATGAATCTGGCGCAGCTCTCTGAGGTGAAAAGCCTCCCACTAACCAAGTGCAGTTACTATAACATCCATTCAAAGGACAGTGACTTCTTAGCACAGGGCATTGCTAGACACAGAAAACTTGCTCAATAAAGATGTCGGGATTGAAGCACAATTCATTCAAAAAGAACTAGTGCTTCTGCCCCCCTCAGCTCGCTCTCTCTCTCTCTCTCTCTCTCTCTCTCTCACACACACACACACACACACACACACACACTTACAAAGAGATTTCACAGCTATCACACACCCCTTCCAGCTGCCATTTGTCAAGCAATACACTTTGTAAATGTCAAGAGAAATGCATAAACAATAGGTATCACTGTCCTGTCCTTCTGCTCCTTTCGGATAAAGACAGCCCAGACAGCCCAGAATCCTGTGCATATGTCCCTTTCCTTCACCTCCCCACACTATTCTGGAAGTGAGAGCAACATCTTAGGAAAAATTAAAGCCAGACCCCAGCAAAGGTACTTTGCCTTCATCCTAGCCCTGCGCAAACTTGTGTGCCCCTGAAGTAGCTTATTTTTCTATTTTTTGATGAATGTTCTTATAAGCACAGACCTGGAATTTCTGCAAAACTGGGGCAGAATTGTATCCTTGGCTTCCTGTCCATCGATCAGGCTTGCCACATGTCCCTGAAAAATTAAATTGGTCTGCCAGGATTTAAACTTTATGAGGTTTCATATTATTGCCCCAGAACTTGTTCTGGGGCAGCTTCCAGATGAATACAATTCTCCAGGTGTAGAAGTGCATCTTTTAGGATTTCATCCTTGTTGAAATCTCACAGAAACAAGGATACCATTCTGGCTGACTTAGTGAAATATGTTCACGGCATGAAGAAGTTGCCTGTATCACATAGGATGAGGTCAAGCAGAAGGAAGTGGTGACAAACAGCGTACATTCTGGATATGTGGAAAAACAGACTAACTGCTGAATCAGCACTTTTAATCCTAAGGCAGATGACTAACAAAGAGAAAGTTTGCTCTGTTAAAATAAGCCCAATTCTGAGGGCAGGAATCTCTCTAGGCAGTCAAGTGGATGGCTTGGATGCTTCCAGTGTCCACACTATAGACTCCTGGAGTCATGCGATGCAGGCAACTGAGATAAACGTACTTGAAGAACAGTAAACAATATGGCTCAAATATGTTCTAGCACTACCAGTATTCTTTCTTGGAACTTCCAAGTTGTAAATGTTTTAGTGAGGACTTTCAGCAAGAGGAAAGTACTTTTTTGATAACCTGGGCTTGGTTTGGTTTGGTTTGGTTTGGTTTGGTTTGGGGTTTTTTTTGCAATCAATGTCAAATATAAATAAATTCCTTCCTAATGACTCTAGAGCTTTGTTTTTTGACTAATGTCTAGACTCATCCACTAAAAAGACAACTATAAAACGGGTGTGGTGGCACACACCTATAATCCCCACACTTGGGAGGCTGAGGCAGAAGGATCTCCATGAGTACAAGGTGAACCTGGGCTACATAAGTGAATTCAAGGCCAGCCTCCACCTCATAGTAAGACCCTCCCTCAAAAAAAAATAAAATAAAAAATAGAAATAGAAATAAAAAGATACATATATATTCACAATCAAGTTCAAAAATATTTATGAAACAATTTGGTAAACCTGGAGCTCTAATATCTTCCTGATTTCTGCTTTCCTATTGTACTACAAATTTTCCAACATTAAAATATGTTATCTAAACAGCAAAAAGTTCCTTTTACAAACAACAATTACTGAGAACTTACCACGTACCAACAACACTGTGAGATTAGTTTGCGGGAAATTTTTTTAAAATGATATGACATGACCTGCCCCTAATAAAATGTGCACTTGTGAAATAATATCAGCCAATGTACTCATTTAAAAACATCTGACATTTAAATTGCTTTTAAATAGGGCTTTGCTTTTGTAGTGTTTCAACCAGAGAAATCACCTCTGGCCCAGTCTCCAAATAAAGTTTATCTGTGAGGTCTGTAGTAACTTTCATTGACTTTAACTGTTCCTTTTCCAAATTCCTAAATTGTATTTTTCTTGAACTTCTATTAAAATCATTAGTTAATTCTCCTATATTGATAGCTAATTATTAAATACCTAACGAGTAAATCCCAGTTATCACCCTAATAAGTTTCTTGATGTCATGGATTAGGACTTTATCTTCAAATTCTCTCCAAAATCAGTATGCACTTTATTGTTGTGGGTTTATCAATGTTTAATAAAAATTTGTTGACATTATTCAATTTTGTCATAATACAGATATTATACTTTCATATAATGATTTTTGTGCTATGTTCATAGGAATTTAGAATTTTCTATGGAAGTTTTCCAGTTGAAATAAGATACATAAAGTTCTAATGTACTATTCACCATTAAATTATATACTATCCAGATATTCCTTTCCTCCATCATATATCAGAATTTTTCTGGAGAATATAAAATAATTCAGTGCAGAAACTATAATATTAGTAAAACAATATAAATTACTTTTTCTTCTTTAACACTTGAATTTGAAAACAAGAACCCCCGGATAAGTATAAGGAAGCTTTTAAATTATATGCACTATATGTAAATAATTTTGAAAACAATCTTTCAACTGACAGTCATAAAAGCAAACATTTTTATGCATTTATTGTGTATCACACTGCATTTAGCCTTTTATATGAATTATCTCATTCATTTCTTATATAAGTCCACTTTTCTATGTTTTGTTGCTGTTATTACCTATGTTGTTGTTTTTCAATGGACTTGTCTTTTTTTAAAAACTTCCTTCATTTATTTTGTTTGGTTTCAGGAAAGAAAGAAAAAATTGACATTTACACTGACTCAGCTTCTTATCCTGGCCAGAATCCAATGTTCATTCCAGTGAAGGCATTATTTAGTACAACGGTCAAGAGGTCAGACTCCAAGGTCAGAGTGCCTGGGTTTGAACCCAGGCTCTAAAACTTTGAGCTGTGGGACCTCCTGACACTACTGAGCGAGAGAGAAAGGAATTTAAAATAGCTTTAATCTCCTTAGAGAGATCAGAGAAATTTTGTATCCAGGAAAAAAATTGGCAGGATGCTATTTTTAAAACAGAAAAAGAAGAAGGTGCAGGAAACAAACGAAAATGGCTCTTGGAAGTTAAACTCATGATTAAAAACTCAACTGAAGCACTGGGGGATAAGATTGAGGAAGTCTCCTACAATGCTGTAAAAAATATTAAAGAAAAGACAAATTAACAGACCTGTCTAGAAGTTTAGCCTTAAATAAGAAGAAATTTCAAGAAAGACAACAGAGAAAATGGACAGAGAGGAAACTAGCTATGAAATAGTGCCAGACAAAGACCAGAACCAAAGGTATGAATATTCAGGTTGCAGGGACCCATCACCAAGTACCAAGAGCAACAGATAAAAATACTTCTACCTAATAGAATGTCACTGAGAAATTTCAAAACAAAATGAGCATAACAGGAGAGTCCAAACATCTACAGAGAGGGAAAAAAAAGATCACATGCAAATGATCGGAAATCAAATGGCTTCAGAATTCTCTAAAGCAACACAGGAAACAAGAACTAATAATGCCTTCAAAATTCTAAAGGAAAATAATTACTAGGATTTCTAATTTAGAAGCTTTTATGAGTCACGTTACCAATTAGATAGCAATAAAGTGCACTGTCATAAATGCACTGTCTCAAAATCTTTACATCACATCACTCTTCGTAGGAAGTTCCTTGAGGCTGGAGTCCAAAACAATGAGGATGTAATCGCAGAGGAAGGAAAACATGGAGAGGTCAGGAGAATCACCAGGAGGATGATAAACAGAAAGGCCTGAAGACAGTGAAAGCACCTCTCACTGGGCAATAAAACTGCAGCTGCGTGACCAAAGAGCCAGACTCAGTGGGAGTGGTCGTCACCAAGATGCCTCTGCCCTTTGCCAAGAGTCCAGCATAGACCAACTGATAGGCACACCTAAGTAAGCACAAACACACACACACACACAAACACACACACACACATTCATGCACCCATGTATGGAGCAGGTCCTATATGTAAGACAATGTACCTTTATTAGTTCATTTATTCTTTAAGTAGCCCTACTAAGAAAGCATTATTAGCCTCCTGTCACAGATAAGAAAAAGGAAGCACAGAGAGGTTCAACAGCACTATAGTTGTGGAGAGGCAGAATTTCAAGCTCAGGAAAACTGGCTCCAGAATCCAAATTCTTTAAAAAAAAAAAAAAAGAAAGAAAGAAAGAAAATACAAGTTCTATTTTATTTTTAAAGTCTTATTAATTTATCATTATTATTTTAATTGTACATATATATGGGGTACTGTGTGATCATTCAATACATGTCTTTAATATGTAGTTGGAACTTTTCTATGGCATCATTACTTTGTTTTGGGATCTTCTAGATCTTCTCTTTTAGTCATTCTTTTTTTTTTTTAATTTTAAAGAGGATAAAATCAAGGAAAATAAAGCCAATCAAAATAAACCAGTATAAGCGATACAGGACTTCAAAACCTCACAAAATCAACAATGCCTTTTGTTGCCTTCAAAATACCTGCAGATACATTCAGACATAGTAAAAATCGAACAGAACACAATAGAATAGAAACAATGAATGCAATAAAGGACTTCAAAACAAGCCAATAGTAAATCCAAAATGGCTACCCTAATATGTCTTGCTATCTTTTAAATAGCTGCTCATACCATCAGATTTAACATAATCAAACAAAACAAAAGAGAATACAACCCAACCCAAAAAACAATGAAAATGATATGGTTTCCAGGTGGGGATCCCTTCCGGGTGAGGCCTTGTTCTCTCTCCCTGCAGTCCACAAATGGCGCTGACTCACAGAGAGAGGCCTGGGTCTGGTGTCCCCATTCTGGCAGCAGCCGGTAAGTGGTGCTGGTTTCCAGGCAGGGCTCACCTCCTGGTGAGGCCTGGTTCTCCCCCCCTCCCCCGCAGTCTGTGAATCTCTCCTGGTCATCCTTAAAATACATAATGGGTTGTTTGCATCACCTCCATCCCACTATGCTGCAGAATGCTAGGATCTATGCCTTCTTTCTGTTTTGGGGTACTTATTATCCAACCTCCTTTTACTCCCTGCCTCCACTAACCTCCTTGGCTTCTAGTTATCACTATTCTATATTCAGATTGATCCTTTTAGCTTCCACATGGGACCTTTCTGTGGCTTGTTTTATTTAACATAACATTCTCCATTTCCACCCATTTTGCCGTAAGTGATAAGATGCCATGGAATCCACCCTGTGAATTTCACTGGGTGCCTGACAGTGATGTTTCTGCTCTCTGGAGTCCCTGCTGAGTGGGCAGTGGGGAAACGCATCCATCCCTTGGAGGCACACTCCCCTGAAGCAGAGAACACTGGACTTCCAAAGACTCTGAAGCTTTTTCTGTCAGGAGACTTAATACCTGCCACACGGAACAGCCCTGTCAGGCACCTGCCTGTCCCCATGTTCTCAGGGCTCAGAAGCTCCCCCAGAAAGCTCTCATCAACTCTTAGGACAGCAGAAGCCTAGCTGTGACTCTTAGATCAGCTCAGTCTCTCCTGAGAGCCTTCATCAGAGATGACGGGACTCTTTCTTTAGTGGGTTCCTGGCTTTCAAGCTATCATCCTTATCTAAACCACATGTGTGTGCTTCATACATGCTTCTACTGAGTGATACATTTCAGAATTTTATGGAATCAAAAAAAAAAAAAGACAAGTGGACCACAGAGCAGAATACATGAAGCATCTCCACCTACTCCTGCCTCTCTGCTATAACAGTTTGGTTTTTCTCATGAGACTCTGTTTCCTCACTGGCCAGAAAGATTCCTTCTCCCCTGCCCACCTTCCAGCAGTACCAAGAAAGGAAATGGGAGCTCATATATGAAAGTGCTTTGAATGTGGTGAAGCGATTTGTGGGCAGCAGTAATGACTGTGAGGGCAAGGGCCTCTTTTGCTAAGGATATCTCTAAAGAGAATGATCTCCATTTTGAGGTCAGTGTGTCACATTCCTTCTGTGGTTCCCAGATGTAGTTGTCAAGCTCTTTGCTATTCTGGGACTCTCTTTGATTGGATCTTAAATATTTGTTCTGTCTTGGGAATAACTGGGAGAAATGAAGTTTCTGCCACCAGCTGCTTTTTCTTGAGAGAAGGCACAAAATTGATGATTTCAATCATGTCACATCTTAGCAAGAACCCTAGTTGCTGCATTTGATCATTATGGAAAGAATCTTTTTAAACTGCTCCAGCCCAAGGACCTGTGAGGAAGGTCAACCATGGCCATAAAGCCAGGCTGTTGAGTGTCGGCTTTGAGAAGCGCCTGAGTGTCACAGAGCAGGAGACACCCGTGAAGGCAACATGTGGGTCTGATTCATCTGATGGTTCTGAAAAACCCACTTTAAGTTGCTCTTCAAGTTCAAAGCAAAAGCCCATTTGCACAAAGAGAAGAAACATAAGCTGTCATCCTGACTGCAGTCACCCCTGGTGAAAGTCCCACTAATGACGTGTGGGCAGAGAGAATTTAATACTTTTTATATTCATTTGCAGATGAGTTTCCCTGTGAAGGCCGCAGACTGAAGTTCTTCACCATCAACCACAGAATGTGGTGGACTCCATCGGTTCTGCTCACAAAGCTCAGAGCATAGTTTAGCTTTGAGGCACTTATTGACTGACCCAGTGGGACTTGTTAGAGCACAAGAGTGCTATGATAACCTCATGACCCCACACATAAGCCAGGATAGCATCAATTCCACAAGACATGTAAAAAAGCCCACTCCCAGTAGTCCCAGTCCATCGGGTCTATAATGTGGTGTTTTTTTTGCCATTACCAGGCCATCGCTTTGTTCTGATGTGAACCAAAAAGAAAGGTGGACACAGAACTCATTTTCTAAGAGGTGGAGTTAAATTGTGTCTTTCTACCTTGAGT
Organism: Dolichotis patagonum; assembly: GCA_004027295.1. NCBI lineage: Eukaryota > Metazoa > Chordata > Mammalia > Rodentia > Caviidae > Dolichotis > Dolichotis patagonum. Next base: position 24,897 of record PVJX010007312.1, on the reverse strand, counting down.
TCCCAAATTGAAGTCCTCACTGCCAACACGAATTGACCATATTTGGAAACAGGACCCTTACAGATGTACTTAGTTAAACTCAGGAGGGAGACACAGTCCAACAAGACTATTATTCTTATAGAAAGGTACACTGCACAAGAAATAACACCAACAACCAACAAATGGGATCATACCAAATTAAAGTTTCTGCACAATGAAGAAAACAACCAACAGAGTGAAGAGACAATTTACAGAATGGGAAAATAAATTTTTCAGCTATGCTTCAGACTGAGGCCTAACATCCAGAATATACTCAAAAAAACTCAAAAAAAGTAGACCACCAAAATAAAAGACCCAATCAAAAATGAGCATTTGAAATGAACAGACATATCTCAGAAGAAAAAATAAGTACACAAAAAAATGTTTAGTCATTAAAGAAATGCAAATTAAAACAACACTGAGATTTCATTTTACTCCAGAAATAATGGTTTTCATCAAGGACTGGAATAACTTGCCAGCAAGGGGAGAAAAGAACCTTTCTACATTGTTGGTGGGAAATTAGACTGGTACAACCACTATGGAAATTAGAATGAAGATTCCTCAAAAAACTAAAAATAAAAATTCCACTTAATAAAGTGATACTTCTTCTTGGTATCTTCCCAAAATAATTTAGGAAATTATATAACAATGATACACACAAACCCACATTTATAACAGTACAACTCATAACAACTAAGTCTTAGAAGTAACCATTATGTCCATTAACAGATGGATGGATAAATAAAATATGGCATAAATACACATCGGAGTACTACTCAGCCACCAACAATAATAAATTTGAGTCATTTGTAGGAAAATAGATGGATCCTTGCAATCATAATGCTAAGTAAAATAAATCAGGTATACAAGCTTAAAAATTGTATAGTTTCTCTTATGTGAGAAGCCCAAAATACAAATAATTTAAAAAGCAAAATAACCGATAAATGATAAGAAACAGAGAAATAGGCTATATGTAGATGAGAAAGATCTGGAGAAAGAGCAAGACAGGAGGAAAGGGAGAGGAAGGGGAAGTTAGAAGAAGCAAGATGTGATATGCGTATGTACTAATTCTCCAAGATGAATGTATTTGTTATATATTGCAAACATATAATAATAAAAAGGGAAAAAGTAAATGTGGTATGAGGACTTGACACCCTTTAAAGTATTATGACTAGCACAGTATTTAAACACAAAAGGAAAGGAACTCTCAATAAGCGGTAGTCATTAGAAAATGAGAAGAGGGGAGGAGGAGGGAACGATGTTGAAACAGACAGATGGACATGAATAGTGGCAAAATGATGTGAAGACACAGGACAACAATGGCCATGTACAGTATAAACCACCAAGACCCTAGAACAGAGCCTTCCCTCATGGCCTCAGAAAGAACCACCCTGCAGCCCCTTGACCTTGGACTTCTGGCCCTTCGAACTGTGAGTCACCAAGCGTCTGTTTCTTGAGCCACCCAGAATGCAGTACTGTGCTACAGCAGCTCTGCTCAACTAATACAGAGATGAAGGGGAGATTGAGGACATTTACGCACTGTCTGTTTCGAACTGGATCTCCTCCTTGTGAAGCTTCCCTGTATTTTCCTTCCTGTTTGCCTTCCATGCCTTGGAAACCTCCTGGAGCCCAAAGTTCAGATGCAAACTGCAGCAGCAGCAGCAGCAGCAGCAGCAGAGAAGGATGGATGCATCATGTGGCTGATCAATTTCCATCCTATGATTATGCAGTCAGAAACCTGGGTGTGTCTGGCCAAATAAGCCTCGTGGGCACCAATGACTTGGAGTGCGGAAATCAAGACCCAGGCTCCAGTGTCTGTCTCTACACCATTTAGAACTATTTGTGCTAGCCAGGTGTGGTAATACACACCTGTGATCCCAGCACTCTAGGAGGCTGAGGCAGAAAAAGCCCAAGTTCCAGCCCAGCCTGGGCAACTTAGCAACACAGCAAGTCTCTGTCTCAAAATAAAAGCTAGCAAAAACACTGAGGATGTAGATCAGTGCAAAGGCTCTGGTTTCAATCCCGAGTACTGCCAGAAAAAAAATGCATTAGAACAGGACACAGTGGCAAAAAGCTATGACCCCAGCACTGAGGGAGGGAGGTTAAAGCAGGAAGGGGGCAAGTTTGAGCTTCAAGCAATTTAGGAAGACCCTGTCTCAAAATTCAAATTTAAAAGTGGGTAGGTGGGCTGGGAAAGTAGTTCAGCGCAAAGACCATAGGTTCAATTTCTAGTACAAAAATTAAAAAAAAAAAAGAATGGACCATTTGTGTTGAGGATACCAGCAGTCTGAACTCAGGCACTTGACTCTTCTCTGGCCCCAAGCACCTTCCCTACCAACCCCTCAACACAGTACCTGCCTCTCTCTCATCTCTCACCCACTGAGAAGGCCCCAGCTGACATGGGATGTGGGCGGTATCTCCTGGGACGGAGCTCTTGAACTTGTGCATTGGACGCTACTTTCCAGGAGACAGAGATGGGAGCTGATTTGAACTGAGCACATGGCTGGCTTGGGGGAGCTACAGAACTGCTCAGTAGCAGAAGGGTCCACAGGCTGGTGGCAGTTAGGAAGGGTGTCATTCAGGCCTCCTCCCAAAGAACCTGGCAGGGAAGCGGTCTGGTGGCCCTAGCTGCCTTTGAGTTCCAACTGCCATTTCTATAGACGCCACATTAGAGTAACCAATTCACCCCATGTTGCCCAGGTGTTTGATTTCAGCAATAAAAGTCTCAGGTCCTGGTAACATCTTCAGTCCTGAACACACAGGGACAGTTAGTTGTTCACTGGATGTCACACACACACACACACACACACACACACACACACACACACAGAGAGAGAGAGAGAGAGAGAGGAGAGACAATGGCTGAGCACTGAGAAATACTTGTGCTGGCTCCTTGCTGCTGAGGCAGGAATCCCCTGGTGGAAACTTCTGCTGGGACCTGGCAGAGACTTCTCAGTCCAGCCCGAGAGAGACCTTAGAGCAGCAATCTGCAGCCATCCCAGCCAAGCCTCCTTCTCCCACCTCTCCTGCCTTCCCAGGACACAGACTCGGCCACTCGGCTACTCTTTCTGCTGCTTGGATCTTCACAACGTCAGTCTCTTGCTACCCAGTCCTGTTTGGGCATCTGGTTCTCAGAAGATCAGAATCCACCCAGGAACCCACTGATGGGCATTTTCTAAATCTCCCTAAGAAATCCCACAGAGAATCACCAGCCAGTGCTCTAACTACTGGTGCACCTGCTCGCCATCTCACAGGAAAAATAGCAGGCAAACTTGTAAGAACAGCACCTGAAATATGAAGAAAGAAGGGTATGGCTGAATGTTCTGGAAGCTCTGAAGAAGGAAAGGCTGAGTTTCCTGGTGAAGAAAGGCAGGACAGACAACAGATGTGTCTCTCAGACTCTGAGGAACGAATTCTTACTAGGTTTCCGGTTGTATCACAACACTATGATAAACATCGTGAACTGTGGGCAGAAACTCACAAGACTCAAGTGTGACTTCTAGAGAATTCAACTGAAGGCAACAGAAAGGAAAATGACTTCTTCAAATGCCTCAACAAGATGGGTGTGTGTGTGTGTGTGTGTGTGTGTGTGTGATGTGCTTAACACTTCATCTGTAAATCTCAACCTGTCACGTTAGCAACACACTCTAGAAATGTGGAGATTTTTACATCAACTGTCTCCAATAATTTCTGGTTTTTCTTTTTTAAAATGCATCACTAATTATAGGATAGTTATCCCAGCTGGAAATCTTTTTATCCTTGCTGGATACAACATTTCCCAGAAAGGCTTAAAAAAAAAAAAAACTGATAAATGCTATATGTGGCATTTAAAAAGTCAAATATTATACAAGGTCACATATGAATCACTTTTTTCTTAAATTAACACATTATTTTGAAGTTTCAGAAAACATTCTAGGACATATTTTCTTTTAGCTTCAACTAGGGAGCAATTTGGAGCCATGACAAACCACATCCCACTGCATCACCAATCTCAAAGACCGAAGGACTCACACGTGTGTGCCAGGGACGCTGCATGTGAGTGTGAGGCAGAGGGTGAGGAGAGAAAACACAAATTCTCCTCGAAATCTTACTACAGTCTAAATGTGGAAGAAGGCTGCCTACAATCATTGATTTTGTGGGTGGGTTTGTTTTGTCTTTGTTGTTTTTAATTGTAAAAATAAAAGATAACATAAAATGACATAACAAAATCTGTCATTATTGCTTCTAATCCTCTCCTCAGACCTCTGGAATCACATTATATATTCATGACCTGCACACACACAGAGACACACAGACACACTGACTCATATACTTAAACCCCTGTCACTCAAACATACTTGTATACATATTCACACATACATACGCTCTTACATATCTATGTATATGTTGTCAGACACAAAAACACATACAGTCACACAGTCTCACACTCATTCACAAGCACTTTTATCCATATTCACACAGACTGAGACATTCACACACTCACAGTCATGTATGCCCACAGTCACACACACACAGCTGCACGTACTGACACACATCCACTCACACAAACACAACTTGCACACACATTCATTTTTCACACACTTATGAGCATTCATGCAGCCATCCTCACATGCATGCGCACACGTGCACACACCTACACACTCACTTGCACAAACAAGTGCATACCCATAAAGGCACCCTGAGAAAACTGATAGTTAAAGCATGATGCTCATCATGGGATGAAGAGTCTATAAAGAAAGGGGACAGGGACTTGTTCCCACTCAAGAGCAAATAGACATGATTGTTTAAACCAATAGAAGGGATAGTTGCAAAAAATGGGGAATATTACCTTTTTTCGTCTCGCTGTCTATCACTCCCAGTGTTATAGGCAACTGAGTTAGATAGAAATATTATAGTCACATAGTGCCTGCCTGGTAAGCCCAGGTCCTGAGTTCCATTCTTGGAGAAAGAAAGAAGAAAGAAAGAAGAAAGAAAGAAAGAAAGAAAGAAAGAAAGAAAGAAAGAAAGAAAGAAAAGAAATATTAAAAGCAGTCAGATAGGGCTAGGCCCTCAAAAGAGCCAGTGCAGAAGACAAGATACCTTGCAACTCTGGAGGAGACAGATACTCTCACTGTGGGTCAGACCTCAAGACAAAAGATAAAACAAATGCACCCCACATACTTCCAAAGGGTAAACATCAGGGATTGATATTCTAAATAAATATCCATCACCTTGAAGAAGTCAGGAAGAGCCTTGGCCAACACGAGACTCAGAAGCTTTCTCTCCTGACCCTCTGCCCCTACTTGTCTGTAAGTGTCTGGACTCCCAGCATCTCTCCTGAGCCTTCTCTAATTTATTCCAGCTTCTTCCCAGGGACAGTCCCAAACCCCCTCCTCTCAGCTTCATCCCTGCAGGGAACCTCCAAACTCTGTCATGCCCTGCTTCTCCCTATTGTCCTCTTCCTGCCAGACCCCCTGTCTGCCCATCAGCATGTCACATGACACAGCCAAAGACAAGCTGAAAACAAACAAGTAGAATAAAACCTTTTAACCTTTCTTAATATGAGTTCACGGCTCTTAGTCATCCCCTCTCGGCTTAATAAAATACCACACACTGGTGACTTAAAGAAAGTGTATTTCCTCCCTGCTCTGCAGGCTGTGAAGTCTAAGATCAAGGTGCTCTCAGTTTGGCTTTGGGTGAGAGCTCCCTTCCTGGCCTGCAAATGACCATCTCACCATGACCTCACATGCCAGAGAGAGACAGCAAGCTCTCTAGAGTCATTTCTTATAAGGGCTTTGATTAAACCAGATCAGACTCCCACTCTTTTGGCCCCATTAGATCTTAATTATCTTCTAAAGGGCCATGTCCAAATAGATACAGTAGAGACGAGGCCGTCATATGAACGTGAGGGACACAATTCTGTCCACAGTATTCTGACCACAGTTCCCTAGAATTCATGCAAAATGCATTCTTTCCCTCTCAATCACTTGAAAAGTTGGAATTTATTCCAGCATCAATTCTGCAGTCTAAAATCCAAACTGTTATCTAAGCCAGATATGTGTGAGACCTTAGGTAACCCTGAGGAAGAATTTCTCTCCAGCTGTTAATCTGTGACGGCAAACAAGTTTTGTGCTTCCAAAATACAATGGTAGAAAACAGGCTTTTGATAGATTTAGGAAGAAATAGCCAAGAAGAAAGAAGTGAAGGGACCCAGGCAAGTGAAACAGCCAGGAAAATTTCATGACATCGTAAGATTCAAGAGCTATCTCTGGCCCAATGTCCCAAGCCCACTAGTGCAGGACCAATCACCCCACAGCTCTGTGGGGCAGGCCTAGCCCCTCTGGCTCTCTGCCAGAGCTCTGCCCTCCAAAAACAAAGGGGAAACCACCTTCCTACTGGGCCTGAGGGGTGGGGAACACTAATGATATTTGAGTCATCTCAGGGATTCTTCCCTTTGCTTGAAGAATCAGGCAAGTATATGGCCAAGTAGCTTTATGGTCACATCCTGTGGAGTCCAGGAAGTCAGACAGCTTTCTTCATTCCAGGCTTTTTTCATTTTATCCCACATTCTGTGCCCCCCCCCAGTTCAAACTGGCAGCACCTCTGCTGGTGTGATACCATCCCTGTTCCAGGTTTCCATAGCAACGACTGGTTAGCATCACAGTTCCCTCTTCATAGAGTGATTGTCCAGCCCCACCTTTAATGTTTCCTGCAAAACACCACCTCATGCTTTGCAATATGGGTGGCAGAGAAATTTCTGAATCCTAAGTCTTGATTTCTTTTTGCTTACCAATTCCTTCATCAATCCATCTCTCTCCTCCTACCAGGACAGGAACCAAGCCACTCCATCAACACTTTGCTTAGAATTCCACTCAGCTAAATGTCTAGTTTCATCATTCTCAAATCTCACCTTCCATCAAACTCTAGAACTCAATTCACCCCAGCTCTTGGCCACTTTATAGCAAGGATAACTTCCATTTCCAATTACTGGTCCTTATTTCCATCCAATGCTTCACCAGAATGACCTTTATTGTCCATATTTCTGCTAATATTCTAGTCCTGCAAATCTAAACTTTCCTAAACTGAAGCTCAAAACTCCTCCATCTTCTACCCATTACCTAGCTCCAAAGCCATGTTCACATTTTTAGGTATTTGGTGTAAGAGCACTTCACTCCCCAGTACCAAAATCTATAGGAGCTCTGTCTACCATTACAAAATACTATGGGCTGGGGGCCTTACGCCAAAGAGCCTGCTTTCACAGTTCTGGAGGCCAGAAACCTGGGAACCGGCTGTTGACCAATCTGGTTTCTGGTGAGGGGAGCCTTCTGGTTTGCACACAGCCAGCACTGTGTTCAGGTGATTTTTTTTGGTGTCTACAAGTACGTTAATCCTGTCAGATCAGGGTCTTACAAATGCCTCATTTTACTTTACTTGCCTCCTACCAGGCCTATTCTTTCAAACGCAGTCACATTGAGTTATTTTCCACTGCTAGGACAAAATAGTGGATGTCCACAAATTAAAGGATGTAAGCTTTATTTCAACTCACAGTTTGTAGAAGTTTCGGTCCATAGTTAGCTGGTTCCACAGCAGGGTTGCACTGCAAAAGAGAAACCGTCCATGGCAGGGTGGGCAGAAAGCAGTAAGCAGTGAACCTTTCTGTCACTTTGTAATCCACCCAGGCTTTTGATTGGTGCCACCCACAACCAAGGTAGGGCTCCCATTATTCACACCCAGAACTATGTTAAGCCAATTAGTTACCATGCACCCTTCATCCCAGAATCACACACCCTAATCCAGCATCACACACTCATAGTGCAGCCACCTCCCAAAAGCCACACCATGAGGCTTTGATGAGACATCTAGACCCAATACATAACTAGGAGTTAGAGCCTTAACAAATCAAATGGGTGGTCACAATTCAATCCATAGTAGATATCGTACTTGAGGCTGTATCTCATGCTTGATTCCTCCCCACATCCTGCTGGACATCCCTATCCATGAGTTGCTGACCCTATTTCTCTTGACCCATTCTTCGCTCTTCCTCCCACTATCACACATCCAGCACACTTGCTTAGACTCTATATCACTTTCTTCATCTTTTCTCCTGTCTTGTTCCCTAATCCTTCCACTATGCTGTTCACATGCGTGCACGCGCACGCACACACACACACACACACACACACACACACACACACTGCAGCCATAACAGATCTGATCCATGCTGGTTAAATGAACAGCTCATAGTACGTTTTTCCCCCCTCCATGTCTCACAAACAAGAAACTCACCGAGAGAGAAACTATGGAAATATTGCTCTTTACAATAACATTATTAAAAAATGAAATTCACCCTAAGAATGTAAAAGACCTATATGCTGAAAATTATGCTATGCTATAAAAGGAGATTGAAGAAGATATTAGAAAATGGAAAGATATTCCTTGCTCTTGGCTACACTGTGAAAATGGCCATACTCTCAAAACTGTTATACAGATTTAATGCAATCCCAATCAAAATGTCATCAACATACCTCACAGATATAGAGAAAAACACTCCTAAAATTCATTTGGAAACAGAAGAAACCTAGAATAGCAAAGGCAATTCTGGGCAACAAAGGAAAGGCAGGAGGCATCTCAACTCCTGACTCAAAACTATACTACAAAGCCAATCAACAGGGTACTGGCAAAGAAATAGACCTGAGGATCAATGGGACAGATTAGAAGGCAAAAACACAACTGCAAAGACACTCAGCCACCTTATATTTGCCAAAGGTTCTAAACATGTTCACTGGAAGAAGGATAGCCTCTTTAATAAATGGTGTTGAAAAAATTGGCTCTCCACATGCAGAAGACTGAAACTAGACCCATGCCTATCACCATGCCCAAAACTAAAATCTAAATGGTCAAAGATCTAAATATTAAAACAGAAACACTAAATCTACTACTGGAAGACAAGGTAGATAGACATATTGAAGACATAAGGATAGGCAGAGAATTCATGAACAAAACGCAAACAACATGGGAAACACTTCAAAGAATCAACAACTGAGATCTCATATTATTGAAAAGTTTTTGCACTTCAACAGAAATCACCAACAGAGTGAAAAGAAAACCCACAGAATGGGAAAGAATTTTAGCCATCAACCCCTCAGACAAAGGACCTATATCTAGAATATATAAAGAATTGAAAAACATCAAGCCCCCCAAATTCAAAGACCCTCTCCAAAAATGGACACCTGAGATGAACACACATTTCTCAGATTAAGATATACAAATGGAAAATAAATACATGAAATGTTCACCAGCACTAGTCATTCAAGAAATGCAAATTAAAACAGCACTGAGATTTCATCTCACTCTGGAAAGAATGGCTGCCATCAAGCAATCAATGGATAACAAATGTTGGCAAGGTTGCAGGGAAAAAGGAATACTGCTCCACTCTTGGTGGGAATGTAGACTGATGAAGCCACTATATAAATCAGTATGGAGAACTCTCAGAAGACTAGGATTGGAAGTTCCATTCAATCCAGCTATTCCCCTCCTGGGTATTTTCCCAGAAAATCTGAAAAGGTCATGTCACAGTGATATATGTGCACCCATGTGCACATATATGTGCACCCATAGCAGCACAATTTGTAATAGCTAAATCTTGGAAACAACCAAAATGCCCATCAACCGCAGAGTGGATGAAAGAGATGTGGTATGTTTATACAATGGAGTATTACTCAGCTATGAAGAAGGATGATCTTCAGGCCTGCATAGGTAAATGGAGGCAATTTGAGACTATCCTCATAAGTGAAATAAATATGAATCATATTTATAAATATCACATTGTGTCTCTAGTGTAAAAAGTAATAAGAATTGTAGGAGTAATAAAACCCCAAAATGTGTAATTGCTATTGTAAAAAAGAGAGGAAAAGAAAGCACTCTAAAGGATATGACTGCAAGTATGTTTAAGTGTGTAAGATCAATAACCACATTACTAAGTTTTTGTTGGATCATTGAACAGAACTGTTTGCAGTCTCACTTTGAATGTCCACTTTGTATGCTTTAATTTTGTAACTTGAACAAATATTTCTAAGAGGACAATATGTAATTTATCAACTAGTGATTTCTTATTATTTTTTTGAAATTCTGTATTATTTCTACCCTTTTTCCTGTTTTGCTTTTTCTCTCTTTAAGTAAAATTTTTAAAAAAGAAACAACTTCATGAGACTATAAAAGTAATCAGATCAGAAATAATGTCTCAGGTAAAAGAAGAAATCACAAACATAATGAAAGATTTGCTAAAAGAAGACATAGATAGAAAAAGAGGAGCATAGGAAAATGATAGAAACCTTGAACAAATGATATAGGAAGGAATTACAATGCATGAAACAGATTCAAAGAGATATCCAGGAAATTAAAAAGTTATCAAAAGCTGGCAAAACCACTTGAAACAGACTGAAGATAGACTTTCAGACCTTTGAAGACAGGATTAGAATTTGCAATCATGAAAGGAAAGATCTCTTAAAAATAATAAGGAACCAGGAAGAAACAATTCAACAGCTGCAAGACAACATGAAGAAATATAAGAGTGATAGGTATCAGCAAAGAAGCAGGGGTCAACACAAATGAAATTAAAAGGCTATTTATAGAAGTAATCCCAGAAAACTTCCAAAACATGGGGAAAGGATCTTGCATACAGATAAGCAAGATACATAAAATTCCAACTAGCCATATCCAAAGTAAATCTATACACAGACAGATAATTATCAAGATTCCAGAAATTCAACACAAGAACAGAATATTAAAATCTGTTAGAGAAAAGAAAAAGATCAACTACAAAGGAAAATCAGTCAGAATCACAGAAGATTTATCAACACAAACCATCAAGTCAAGAAGAGTTTGAAGAGAGGTATTTCAAATCCTGAAAGAAAACAACTTCCAACCCAGATTGATGTACCTGCAAAAGTATCTTTCAAAATTGATAGAAAAATAAGATACTTTCATGATAAAGAACAACTGAAGGAATTCACAACCACCAATCCTACAAAGACTGATGCAGAATATTCTAGAGAAAAATAAAGATGGCCATGGTTCCAGGAACAGCAGCAGAGGAAGATCACCAAATAGGACAAGCAGTTGAATAAAGGGGAAAAGTGGAGGGCCAACAGCAGGAAGATAGCATGGCACAGACAAACCAATGTATGCTGGTTATAACCGTTAATGTAGATGGCCTCATGTCAGCAATAAAAGAAACATGGAGAGAATGGATCAAGAAACAAGATCCATGGGTACACTGTACACAAGAAACACATTTAACTGGAAAGGAAACTCATAGACTGAAAATCAAAGGACAGAAAACAATTGTTTCATGCAACAGGAGATCAGAAAAAAGTAAGGATAATTTGTCCATCAACTGAAGAATAGATAAGAAAGGTATGGCATTTTCATACAATGGAAAAGCTACCCAGCTATAAAGTAAGATAATCTCAAGGCTTTTGTAAGTGAATGGATGCAACTGGAGATCATGTTTATGGCAAAATGATTTGAACTCTGAGATGAACAGATGAACACTGAGTTATCTCCCTAGCATAAAAAACTGAAGGAGTCAGTGAGATCAAAAAGCACAATAGATATCATGAAAGTGATAGGGGACGAATTACCTAGGAGGAGAAGGTGGTAACCACTGTTAATTTCTTATTGTCTTGTCTTGAACTATTGTTTCACTTTCATAACTTTGTTAGGTTTGGTTTTGTTCTGTCTTGTTTTGTTAGATTTTACTGTGATGGTATGGACAGCTATTTTGAAGATAACAGGATGTATTATGGTAACCATTGTTGGTTTCCTATTATCTTGTTTTGAAGTCCTATAATGCTTTCATTCTTTAGTTTAATTCATTTTATTCTATTTTGCTATGTTTGATTTTATTATGTGTGACAGTATGGACAATTATTTTGAAGAAAATGAGATATTATGGTAGCCATTGTTGAGTTCCTATTGTCTTGTTTTGAAGCCCTATAATGCTTCCATTCTTTTGTTTTTATTGGTTTACTCTATTTTTTTGTTCAGTGTTATTGAGTGTAAAGGTATGAATAACTCTTTTGAAGAGAACGAGACATTATGGTAGCCATTGTTGATTTCCCGTTGTCTTGTTTTAAAATCTAGTGTTGCTTGCATTATTCTGTTCTGATTTGCTTTGTTCTGTTTTGCTGTGTTTTGTTTTGTTCTATTCTCTTTAAAATAAAAAACATAATTCATCCCAGAAATATGCTTGTAATGCAAGCATTTATATATCAAAATAAACTTCCTCATAATAATGGAAACTCAAATGATTCATTCCACAGCCCAAAAATATTCATATAAAAATGTCAATACTGTACTATAATATAAAATAATAAAACACAAAACATAAAGAAAAATAAGCAAATTAACTTACGTTTACCTTTAAAAACCTTCATGGCTGGTATGAGAAAGGAGAGTTATGTAGGACCACTTTCACTACCACTAATGGAATCATTGCTATCTATTAGTTTAATGGGATCATTTTCTTTTTGTGCAACTTTAACAGGGAATCGACCCAATGACACTTGCTTTTGCCTCCCTTTGAGGATTTTTACAGAAATGTGACATTGCATTGTTGTTAAACAGATTCATCATTTGCACTGCTAAAGCCGTATTATGTAGCCCATGCTGGCCTCAAACTCACAGCAATCTGGCTGCCTCATCATCCTGAGACTCTGCACTCTCACACCCAACCTCCATAACCTCTTGTTGTTGGGAGACAATCACCCATAATTGCACAGTGAGAAAGAGGGAGAGAGAACCACTGCCTCAGTTGGATCATGTGACATCTGGTGTCACATACTACCCAAATTGCCAGATATGGCTTGTTTATCAAGTTACAATTTATTAGAAATTGTGCATCTTGGAGAACACTTTCAGAACAAGTGATTCACATTTTGTCTCAGCTACAAGAATAGTAACTAAAACAATTATTATATAGATACTTCTGTGCATAATAATATAACTTTCAAAACAAGAAAATCAAGAAGACTACCATGATTATAAACCAATGCTTCCATTCTCAGAAGAAATGTATGGTACTTGTCATGGTTTATGTCAGTGGCTCCCAAGCCTCATGAATTATGGACTCTTCCAAATCTAGCATTTGTGATTGGTTTGTTGTCTAATGCTCGGATTGGTGGTATGAATGCTATACCCGCTTAGGGTATAGCATAAGATGCAATGGCAGGAAGAAGGTGTGTGTCTCTCTCGCTCTTGCTGGTTTGCACCTTGTTGTTTGCGGTGGCCACGAATGGTGGCCCAGCCATGCCATCCTGCCTTGGAGCCAACTGAGTAAGGACTGAAACTTCCAAGAACTGTAAGAAATAAACTTTTCCCTCCCTAACTTTGGGTATCACGTATTTTGTCTCAGCGACGAGTAAAAAGTAACTAAGACAGTACTCATGACTGAAATTTTTTTTCTGGTACCAGGGATCAAACTCACGACTGTGCACTTACAAGGCAGGCGCTTATGCTGCTAAGCTAAATCCCCAGCCCCTGAAATATTTAATGTATGTTTCAAACATGATTTTTAAATCAATTATGTGAAGGAAAAGACCATTATTTTATTATTAACCAAATATAATATTTTATTTTACAGTTAATTTTAAATGAGCAATTTTTTAAAAAGACCTACAGTACCCTTCAGTTTAAAGATCCTCCTGGGGTGAACAGTCTGACCTCTATATGAAAGGCAAGTTGATACTAAGATCCAAATCTTCCTAATTAGCCAGAATAATCTGCCTGAGTTTCTGGCTATCTACTGCCAGAATGGCATCCCTTTTTCACAAGAGTCCTTTGAAATATCAACCAGAGGTAGAAAATTTATACCAAAGAGCACTAAGTCTTGTGAACAGGAAGAATAGGGAACATGGGGTGACCTTTACAGAAAGTTCATCTTACCTTTTTAAGACAGACTTTACGAAATGAAGTGGCTGAGGGAATCTTTTCATTAGCACTATTCGTGAGCAAACTCAAAGGCAAAAGAAAGTCCAAGAATCAGAATGTGATTATGTCCCAGGATGATGTTTAAATGTCCTCTCTACTGAGCGTCTTCCAAGAACTTTGGTGTAATGGTGCAGCGGAGGAATTGGTTTCCCTAGAAAGAAATCTCAGAGAGTGCAGAGCTCTAACTTCAAGCCCCTAAAAGAAGCTGAAAGTGAAGAAGCATGGTGCTTTTTTCATGATGAAAGAAAATGTGTCCTTATCAGGCATAAATTTTGTGAAACTAAGTCACTGGTTCCACCATAAAAGAGTCGGTTTTGTGAACCTTATCAACCACAAATAACTAACTTGCTCCAGAAGGATTAGGAGGAAGGGACCTCATGCTTATGCCTGTCAAAAAGAGCTCTCCCAAGACCTTACACAAAGGTTACCACAACCTTGCACAGAAAATTCTTCTGCAAGGCTGTCTGTCCAGTAACTATCCGTTTGTCCTAGTACTAGTGCCAGTCGTATTATTGATCCTTGAATACCCTTTTTATTAATTCTTATGGCCAAGGATTATTGAACCAAGACAACTTATGTATTCTTTTCATTTTACCTTTTAAAACTTCCCTTTGCCTCAGCCTTTTGAATACTCGCATAGTTTATGATGGCACACAGACTCCCATTGCAGTGCTGCTCCCAGATAAACACATTGATGCTTGCCCTTTCTTTCTCTGTCATTTAGGTTAACATCGATCTCCTCCGCAGGAAAACTGCCTTGATCCTATTTGCCAACACTGAGAGACCCTGATTTTCTAGCTCTTACAACAGAAATGTACCGTCTCTTAGTTTCAGAGACTAGAAGTCTCAGACCAAGGTTTTGGCCGGGTTGGTTCCTTGTGAGGATCATGAGGAGGAATTTGTTCTGTGGATCGCTGGTGATCCTTGCAGGGCCAAGGCTTCTACAGCTATCCCTCCAGTCTATCTTCATCTTGTCAGTCTTCTCTGTGTGTGTATCACTGGGGTAAATTGGTTACAAAGGCCACCTGCAGAGTCAGGAGTGGAGGAACACAAAAGAGTCATCTGTGTGCTAAAGGGCAGAGGATCCACACAAAAGCCAAAGGCCTGAAGCCCACTGTAAAGTGCTGTGCAAGTCCATATCAGGAAGCCAAAGGGTCTACACTGGAAGACTGAAGAGTCTGTGCTGGAAGCCAGAAGACAGATGTCCAAAAGCAAAGGTGAAGACCGGAGCGCCTCTGAAGAGGCAGAAACAAGCCTTCTTCCTTCTTTCCCTTTTCATTCAGTCCACGCTGCTAGTCTATTTGTTGGTACCATTCACCCTGAGGATGGGTCTTCCTTGTTCAGTAAGCCAATCACCCAGATACACCCAGAACTATGGTAGACAAATCTACTAAACATTTCTTATTCAAGACACCACAACTATCACAGTGTGTCTGTTTTCAAAGTTCCCCTTTTCACAAGTACATCAGTTATCCTGGGTTACATATTAGTCACTTTCCCATCACTGGGTCAAAGTACCAACATCTGCTTCAGAAGAAGAGGTTGATTTTGACCCACAGAGAATTCAGTCCATAGTCAGTTGACTCCAAGGCACTGCAAGGCAGGAAAGATGCTCACCTAGTGGTGGCCAGGAAGCTGAGAAAAAGAGAAGGAAGGAGCCACAGAAATAAGAATATACCATTCCAGGTCATCCCTTAGTGACCTGGCTTCTCTGACCAACCCCACTTCTAAATACAAGACTTTTGGGGGGATTTTAGACTTAAACTATATCAGATTACCTCCTAAAAGATCCTATTCCAAAGAAATCCACATTCTGAGGTACTGGGGTTAGGATTTCAACATCCGACTTTTTGGAAGAACATAATTCAACCCATAATAAGACCCATTATCAAAGCCCTCTGCTTATTTTCATCATTTTTTAAATCCACATTATTGCTTTACAATGGACTGTCCAAAAGACTTACTGTGAGCTCCTTTCAACAAGGCACTGTATTGCAGGATCTTTATGCATTCAGTGTCAAGCAGAATGGCTGGAACCAGATGGATGGATGGATGGATGGATGGATGGATAGATGGATGGATGGATGGATGGATGGATGGATGGATGGAGTGAACAGGGTCATGGAAGACTCAAAATATTTTGAAGGGACCATATGCAGATTCATTTCAAAGTAAACTTAAGCATGCATTTTTGTGTTTGTTTATATATACAAGACCATGCATACCCTCAACGTTATACACCTGATAAGCATATACAACAAGCGTGGTTTATTTGTCAATCTCTCCTTAGTTATATTCTTGTCAGATTTTTACCAGTTCTGAATAAGATCCTTTTTTTCCCTTTGTTTTTGCCTTTTCTGAATCCTTTTTCTGTCCCACCCCAAGTGGCTTCCCTGAGTCAGAGCCATTTGATAAGTGCAGAGAATCTCAGGCAGCACTGGTGCCTAGTGCTATTTCATGGCTGTTTTTGTTTCAGTTTCTTTACACGGCTCCAAACATTGTACTGCTCCTTCCACCAAGTCCTGCACCCTGGACTTCCCATTTTTCTTGATCCTTTCCTAGCAGAGGTTCAGATAGCAGGGGAAGCAGTCTATCAGGCAGAAAGCAGCCCACAAAACCATCCCACATCCTCTCACCACCCCCCATATTACTTAGAAATTGTTCCATAATTATTGCCCAATTCTTACTGCAAATATTGGATCAGCAAATACAGAAATCTCAGACCCAAAACACTCTGGGAAATAGCTGCTTAGATGGCCTCAAATGCAGGTAATACTCTCAAGCTCTTTCATGTTCATGACCCTTAATGTTACAAATGCTTAGAGCACTTTCAAAAGCTCTAAGTTGCAATCTCCAACTTAGTTTGCCCTGGCCTGTGCTTACTCATTTGTGAGGTCCTTATCGGTGTTATTGCATCTCTAGGAGCCTTTCTTACCCATCCCGGTCAGGCAGGCACTGGCACTCTGGCACAACAGGTTCCAAGGCAGAAATGGAGATAGAGCACACATGTACGTTCGATTTTAAAAATTCAATACTGGGCTGATTTCCACAAGTACTTTTCACAAACACATATTAAAATTCAGAAACAATAATCACATCGTGAGGGTAGTGTTGCTTGAGTTTCCTAGGAATTAGACAATAGTAGAAACATCAATCTGTTTTGAAACTGCTCTTGGCTTACATAGAAAGGTTAAAGTCACAGCAGCTTAATCTTGAGACTCACTCCAGAAATCATGCCTTAGAGTTTGGCATTCCAGCCACAGTGGGACCTGAGGCAGGTTACTATAATTCTAGTCCTTTTCTGCAAAATGATGATATTCACAGTACTGACACACAGGTTTCTGATCATTAAACAAGCTAATAAATCATGTTCAAAGCTTAACTCAGTGTCTAATGACACATGCTACTCACAGAATAATTATTACCAGTAAATATCATTAGTATGAATCCATCAATCTGGCTTGCTAGCCACACCCTTGAATATAATATATAGGAAATACAATTTTTCTATAGGTTTTTAATTTCTACATGTTCTGTTTTTACATGATTATGAGTGATCAAGGTCTACAGTATGTGGCTGTATAAAATTTATGGCAAAGTACAGAGCAAAACTAACAAGCAAATCCTATTTCCTAAGTATCTCCTGTATCCAATCCCTTTGTACAACTCCACAACCACAGCTATAGCTGAATCCACTGTCATCTGTCAATTAAACTACTAAAACAGCACTGTTCTCACTGGCACCCTTGCCCCTGTACTTTGCTGCCTTCCCTTCATATCCTGCCATGCAGCCAGGTGGCTCTTGTCAGAGGTCAGGCCATGTCTGTCTCTTGCTCCAAAGTCTCCCATTAAGTTTAGCATACAGACCAGGGTTCTTCAGGACAATAACCAGGATCTGCCTGACCTGAGTTTGCCTGCCTCTCTGAGCACCAGTCATTGTGGCCCCTGCCTTATTCCTTGAGCTTGCCAAGAACATTTCTCCCTCAGGGCCTTTGTAAAAGGCGCCTGCTTTTTCCTTTGCTTGGACTCTTCCTTCTTGACTTATCTGTATGACCACCTGGAAATTTATCTGCATAACTTATCTCCAAGTGCACATAGGTATATGACCCTCCCCGCCACAATATCTGCATGACTCCACCCCTACAGTGCATATTTGCATAACCCTTCCCCCATTCAATTTGCATGACTCCTCCTTCATTACACTGTAGTCTCTGCTCACATAGTCCCTCCTCGAAGAACTTTCTATGGTCCTATCTTAGATCTCTTAACACTCTTCAGTCTCTTTTCCTGCTTTTCTTCATAGCTCTTCTTTGTCCAATAGTATACACCTATTTGTTGTTTAACTCTTCTACTCTAATGTAACTCTTCTATAATGTAATTCCATGAAGGCAGGGTTTGTTTATTTTGTTCTTTGTTATATTCCAAATCCCTGGAGTAGTGCCTGCCATACACTAAAAGACCAGTAGTGTTTTCTGAATGAACATATATGTGGTAGCTAGATAACAGGACACTATGAGACTACAATAAGTGTCTCAGTGGGAGAAGACATGTAAATAATAGGTAACATATTGTAAACACTTGTTGCACTCCATTAGATCTTAATACATAATTTTACTTGATTTTTTAGAAAAACTTTTATTTCTAGAAAGTTGTGTGATCTTGGACAATTACTTAGGCCACTGGGGGCAAACCTATGGCACATGTGCCATGGTGGGCTATTTGTAACACTGAAAGCTCTAAAAGGTTCACCATCACTGATTTAGTCTTTCTAAACCTCCATGTTTTGATCTTCAAGTTGCAGGAAATAGCATCTGCCTCAAAACGTGGTGTGAGGACTGAGATGGTTCAAGTGTTTAGCACAGCACCTGAAAATAATGATCTCTTCATGTTTACCAAAGCCACGATATATACTATGCTCTCCATTTTCAGTGGTGCTGAGTATGTGATGGAGACAGAAAATCTTCCATGGGCTATACCACACTAGAGGTACCTGACTGAATGGGAAGGACTCAGCAGAAAGAATGTGATTTAACATGAATGGATCTGGATAGAAGAGCCAGAGAAATAAGCAGTTAATTTAACCCATTGTCTCAAGGGCAAGGCCCAAGGTCCATAGGACAAGACATTTTGCAGGAGCAGGAGTGGCCATTGGATATGAGGCTTCTGGTCCCAGGTAAAACCAGATGTTTTGCTTTTCACTTGCCCTGCGATTCAATCAACAAACATTAAGGCATCTACTACAGGATAACCAGAGCACAGGTAGGTCTAATGTCACAGGCGAATATGACTGCTGGTTTAATAGCTATAGAAATGGTATGATAACCTCACATCATAGAAGTGACCCCTTGCAAAAGAAAGAACCCTCAGTACGAAAAGAAAATGAAGAGATCAGTAACCTAATACTTAAATTATTAAGTCTAAAAAATGACAGTAAGGAATTATAAGACAATCAAATTCTGAAAATACATGTTGTTCTAAGTAGTTTCCCAATTTCCTCACACGTTCAACATCTCTTTATCCCACTACAGCAATTACTTAGCTTATTTTAAAAGTTACCAAGTCTGGGCATTGGCAGACTGGGGGTAGAGAATACAAAGCCGCATCAGCAAGCAAACCCCATCTGGGAACTGGTGTCATGCGTGGGCCACCACTGGACCGGGAACAGAGAGGTCCCAGCCCCTTCCAGTGTGTGGGCTGGCAAGCAAGAAGTACCAACCCCACCACTACCCCTGCCATAAGCAACCAGCTGATCCAGAGAAAACAAGCTGTGATGATAGCTATGGAGGTGAAATGCAATTGGATGCCTGTGGTGCTTTGGTGTTCTACTAACATCGCAGTTCTATGTCCAGTGGTCAGATCACAGGGTCAGAGGATAGTGGTACACAGTGTGACATCTAGGGAGGATCTTCTTCTGAGAACTGCAGCCATTGTTGATTCAATATGGTCTTGTTTTGGAAGTCCTCTATCACTTCCATTGTTTTGTTGGGTTGGGTTTTATTCTCTTCTGTTTTGTTTGCTTTTGTCAAATCTGATGGCAGGAGCAGCTATTTCAAAGATAGCAAGACATATTATGTTAGCAAATTTGGATTTACTATAGGCTTGTTTTGAAGTCCTTTATTGCATTCATTGTTTTGTTTTTATTGTTTCTATTTTATTCTGTTCTGTTTGATTTCCACTATATCCAAAGTTATCTGCAGCAATTTTGAAGACATCAAAAGGCATTATGGTAACTATTATTGATTTTGTAATTTTTTGAAGACCTGTATCTTTTACACTGGTTTGTTTTGATTGGTTTTATTCTTTTTTATCCTCTTTAAAATAAAAAAATAAAAATAAATAAAATAAAAGTTATCAAGTTTCAACTTTGCGTCCAAGGCTGGGCTAGGAGCTGGGTCTATTTTCATAAATCAAACAGAAACAGACTCTTATATAGTGGAGCTGACATTGTGGTACCAAGTAATAACCACAAATAAATATACATTTTTGTTATGGATTAACAACTGGTGGTCAACTTAAGGCCAGGTGGATTACATCAGCACGGTGCTGAGCATAGACATCCCACCTGAGGAAAGCTGCCAGCATAAATAGAGACGTGGAGAAGGTGAAGGGAGATCTGCTGAGGCATTGAGGCATTGTGGGTTCTCCTACATGTTGCTGTTTCAGCCATTAGGTTCTCCTGGAGAAGCTCTGGTCCTCACATTGAGCATTGCTTTCTGGCTCCGGAGGAGAAGACGTGTGCCGCTTAATCTCCAGGATGAACTCATCACGCTGGCTTCCTGGCATGTGTACTCCACCGTGCTTGTCATTGGAGGAGCTTGGGGCCTCCATGTCACTAAGGATGTCTGTGGTGCTTTTCAAGGCAGCCATGGTCTTTGTTGTGTGACTTCTTGGCTCCAGCATAGAACCCTCAACCTACCAACACAGCTCCTTCACCCCGCTGGCATAGACTTTCTAGCTTCCACCACTGACCTTTGGGCCTTTCCAGCATGGATCTGTGAAAGAGACTGGCGTGATTCCTTCTTGTGGGCTCTAGACCTCCAGCTGGATTCATGGGAGGCATTGTCATGAGCTCTGGGTCTTCATCTGGACTCATGTGGGACACTGCTGTGGGATTCAGGCCCTTGGCTAAATATTCTGTCTTTAGTGTTGTGGATAGATTTCCTGCATTTTCTCGTGTTAACTCTGGGTGACCATCATAAAAATAATATTATAAACTCCATGTCCTGATTCTAATTGTTCTCCTTACAACCCCTGACTACAACAACTTCTTAATAGAGATAAGTGGCCTGAAGAATAAAAGAAAATATTAGGAAAGAATGTGAGTCCTTCAGAATGGGTGTCTTCCAGGAAAGCTCTTCTGAGGCAGTGCCATTTATAAGTGAACCCTAAAAGACACAGAGAAGGGAACTTGGTAGAGAAAAGAGTTCCCAGAATTAGGGAACAACACAAACCAAAAATAAATACTGTACTCTGAAAGCCCGCTAGTGACACCTTTAGATGACCCATTATATTAAGTCAAAAAATTTCATTAATTTTTCCTGCTTCATCTTCAACTTCAGCTTTTCTTAGACAGTTTGTATCACACTGCTGAAAACTGGGGAAGGAGATGAACGGAGAGCTGTTAGTAGAAGAAATGAGGAGGAAGAATGGAAGAATAGAAGAAGCCAACACGAAGGCTGGTGGTGTGCAGTGAAGATGAGGATGAAGATACCATCGATGGCTCTGTCATCAATCAACAGATTGTCACTGGCCTACTGGGAAAGGCTGCACAACGAAGCATCCCACTCGGGGCCACCACGCTGGTATGAAAAGTGGTCTAACCAATTGAGTATCCCCGACACTGTGCTCAGTGAGACACTATTCAGCTGTCTCCAATTTCACCTTCCAAAAAGAAGAAATAAACACTGGCACCAGCATAAAAAGCACATGGCTCCACTGAACACTCAAATGTCAGATACTCACCAGACTGCCCTATTCTTCATCTCTCCTCACCCAGCCAGCACTGGAGAACTAGAAAAGGATGTCCATCCCACTGGGTAGACAAGCCCCACTACCACAAGGGTCCACATAATTGTTCAGGGTGTCCCACTCATTATAAACACACATCTAGAATCCAAGGGAGGAGGATTTGAGGTTTATTCTGGGTTCTGAATAATATGTATGCTGGTATCATTGGATATATGGTCAGCTATTTTACAGGAAAAGTGAGGAGTGTAGAAACTCAACATCCTTTTGTATTTTCCTGAAGGACATGCTACTGAAAGTTCTCAATGCTGAAAGTCTTTTAATGTTTTAAGTGCCTGTTTCTTGTGTTTGTTAATGAACATTTCTACTTACTCCCAACGATGGAGTTCCACAACCCCGTGAAGGAAAGTTGGTCTATTGTTGTGCTCCACTTACTGACTCAGAAGCCTGACATTTCTGGAGGAGCAGTGACAAGTAATTTCATGATGATAAATTTTAGAAGACAAACACTCTGCTCTACAGAGCTCAGGAGTAATTTAAAAGGAAGATAAACAGTTCCAAGATTTAATGGGTAAACAAACGTGGCAGAATAATGTATTGCATTATTAATTTGTGGATTTTTTTCTTTCTTCTATAGGAGTCTGGAAAGATGGAAGGGCACTGTCCTCCTTACAAGTCAGAGAACGGGCATTCTCTGAGCCTGGGCTCTTTGGCATCTATTATGAACCGTGTCTCCTTCCACGACCTAAAATCAAAGCTGCCCACAAACTCTCATTTAAAAACTGCAGCTGTGAAGAGCAGAAGAACCAGGACCTGGCTTTGGGAGCTGGAAGGGCAGGAGAATTTCCCCCAAGAATCCATAAGGGATTGGGCTGAGGTGATTCTATAAATGGCAGAGATTTGTGCACCAAATGCTCATAGAATCCCAAGAGTTACAGGGATCCAGAAAACTCTGGGGGAAAATAGTCCTCAAGTTTCCCTGAAGAGCTTCATCTGAACTACCTTGGTCACAGGTCATTAATTTGCAAACCCACTTCCTATATTGCCCTTAGCTATAAGCACTCGGAACCCACATCAGTGTAGGCTATGTTCTCCAGCAATTTTCCCCAGGAAAGACACAGCATGATTTGGGGCACAAGTTTGCCCTCAGGAACATCAGATCAGAGCTTGCAGCATGGTTTATACCTGCAGACTAAGGACTAATGTTGTCCTTTCCCCTTTCTTTACCCTGGGCTCTCTACATCCTGTTCCTCTATCAATGTTCTCACTGATGGTAACTTTATTTCCGGAGTCCATCGTGAAAACAGACCTTGAGTAGAACCCACTGATGTATCCAATACTCTGTCCTAACACTGATCCTCACGTATTTGGGGTTGAATTGTGTCTCTTCCCACCAAAAAACTCGTATGTTGAAATCCCAATCCTCATTACCTCACAATGTGACCTTACTTACAAATAGAGTCATTGCAGATGTAATTAGCTTCGATGACATCACACTAGAGTAAGAGGAGCCCCTAATCCAATAAATTGTTGTCCTCATAAAAAGGAAAATGTTTGCCTATGTACTTAAGGTATTTTACTCACCTTTCTGTAACTACCACAAAATATCTGAGAAAGTCAACTCAAAAGAGGAGAGGTTCAATTTGGCCCATGGTTTCAGAGAGATCAGTCCATAGGCACCCAGCTCCACTGCTTTGGGCCTGTGGTAAAGCAGAACCATCACAGTGGTAGAGGAAGAAAGCTGCTCAACTCATGGCCGCCAAGGAGCAGAAAGAACAAAAGAGAGCCAAAGAGCTTGTGCTAGTGCATACAGGCTTCTGTTTCCTTTGTTTCATCTCAGCTTCCACCTTATTAGATGATGCCAATGCATTCAGGGCCAGTCTCCCCCATGAATTTACCACTCCAAAATCATTTCTGAAAACACCCTCAGAGACACTCCCAGAAGCGCCTAATTTCCTAGACTTTTCTCAATTCAATGCAATCGACAATCAAGATTGACCACTAAACAGAGCAGGCGCTACGTGAAGACACAGAGATTAGGATGATGCTCCTATATGTCAACAAATCATCAGAAGCCCTGGACATGTTGGCACATAGCTATAATCCCAGCTCTCTGAGAGGATGAGGCCAGAGGATGGCAAGTTCAAGCACAGCTTGGGCAACTTAGCAAGACCTTGTCTAACAAAATAAAAAAGGGCTAGAAATACAACTCAGTGCAACCCCCCCACAGGCTCAATCCCTTGTACTAGAAAACAATGTTTGAAGTAATTCTGTTCCAAAGCAACTAAAGATCTTTAGAACACAAAAAATTGCATAAAGTTTCTCAATTTTTATGATAAAAAATACCATCTTAGATACATTATCAATTGAAGATATACACATTATAATGTTGGTTTTATTTAATCACACATTCTTTATCCTAGAAACCCTGGAGGAATAAATCTTACACATATATTTAATCATGCCAAATATGAATGTCACTTCAGACAAATCATAATTTCTGGGAAAATTATTTCTCATTTCAGCACTTGCTTATACTATGCATATTTTGCTATCTGAAATACATCCCTACTAAACAAAAAAGCATTTAAATAAATTAATTAAGGTTTTGACTCAGGAAGTTAAAAAAATAAGGCAAGCCAAGGTAAAGTTGAAAGAAGAAAATAAAAAAATAACAGTTGAATAATAAATTACAGAAAAGATTTAAATATCCTCTTGATATCATTTGGGCTGTCCCCTTCTTTTTGATTTATCCCTATTAATCTTACGTTATTTTTCTTTGCATCATCTTGCAGGTGTTGAATTGTTATTTCCTGATTCTTTGTTATTTTTAATAGATCTTGTCTTTCCTGCTCACTGGCTGCAATCTTATCTTCGAGGTCTGAAATTCTGTCTTCACTTTCATTGAGGCGGTTTTTACAGCTTTCAATAGAATTTTTCATTTCC
>PVJX010007311.1:0-72043 GCA_004027295.1 Dolichotis patagonum | reverse complement strand
CATATCATTTCTTTTTTCTATGCTTGGGAAATTTTCCTTAATAATTTCTGTGAATAGCCTTTGTAATTCCTCTGATTTGATTCCTGCTTCTTCATTCACATGCTTTATTCTTAAGTTATAGATCCTCTTGTCATCTTCCAGTCTTTGTATCTTTACTGCCTGCTCCCTTGTTATTTTTAAGAGATCTTCCCTTTCATGACCCCACATTGCAAGACTGTGTTCAATTTTTGATAATCTATCTTTGGTTTCTTTCAAGCAGTTTTGCCAGCTTTCTATGGAGTCTTTAGTTTCCTGATAATCTCTTTGAATCTGCTTCATGAATTCTAGGTTTTTTCTGAATTCTTCATTAAATGTTTTTCTCCATTTGTGTTCCTCCATTCTTCTGTCTGTGTCTTCTTGAGAGGTTCCCAGCCCTTCTTTTATTAATCTACTTATCTCTTGTTTAATTTGAATTAATATTTCAGTTTTGGTCCCACTTACGAGGTCCTGAAGATATCTCTTTATGTCTGCTAATGCTGTGTTTGATGTTCCATTTTTGCTGCCCTCAATCTCTGTTGTATTTACCTCTCCTGGATCAATGTTCTCAGGGTTGGGGGCTGGGAGTTTTTTCTTATTTCTCCCTTTCATCATGTTTTTGGTTCCTTTCATACAAGTGTACAGTGTAATTCCCAGACCCTTTTCTTGTTGGTTGAGGCTCCTCTAGAGGGCGCAGACTAGGAGCTTTAGCCCTCTTCAATAGGTTATCATAGATTAGAGTTCACCCACGGGCAGTGTGTGCTAGCTCCTCCCTTCTGGGCCAGTCAACCTTTGCAGGCCTTCACTGTGTCAGTGTGCACCGATCTCAGGGAAGTAATATTGTAGTGATTCACTGGGTCCCCGCCAGGGGCACGGCCTATTCCAAGCAGATTCCACCAATCCACTCGGCAAGGGAAACAACCAGCTGAAGCCACTTCCTTATGGAGTTAGGGCTGTCCTGCCCAAATCCAACATGTCATCCAGTCAGTTTCTCCTTTCCCATGGGAGGGTTTTATTCCCATCACTCACCATGTGTTGATGCCAGTCCCCGAGAACTGCTGGGTTCCCCGACCTCTGACTTCAGCATGGCTGCGGTGGGAATTCATGGTGCCTCTGGGTGGGTCTCGTGCAGGGCTGGTCCGGGCGAGCAGCATGCAGGGCTGTTCAGCTCTGTGCTCCGGCGGCTCAAGCCAGTCACTTCGGCTCGGATCGCTTGTTCAGGTTGGGCAGGAATTCAGGTGGCTCGAGGAGGGCGCCGTGCTCACTGATCTTATCTTCACTAATAGTAGCCCCAGGACCTCATATTCGAGCGTTTTTTTGCACTTTTGTTTCTTCCTGGGTTGTGAGAGTCCATCTCTCTCTGTTTGGGTCTCTCCAGGGTGTTTTATTCTGGCATTTGAGCTGTTTCTCTCAGAGAGGGTCTCTCTCCTGCTACCTACCGGTCCGCCATCTTGTCTTCCATGAGTTGGTTTTCAACAGCAAGATTAGGCCTTCACTCTTGAGTTAAACCTCACTTGTTATATCATGTTAAATACTAAATTGAATTTAATTTTCTTAATATTTTGTTAATTTTTTTGCATATACATGTACAAGGGATATTGAGTTATAGTTTTATTTTACATTAGTGAATTTGTCTCATTTTAGTATTAGAATAATTCCAGAGTTATAGAATGAGTGGACAGTATTCCCTCTTGTATAATTTTTTGGTAGGAATTGAGTAGCAGAATTGGTTTTATTTCTTCATCACACTTAGTAGAAATCAATAAGGAAGTCATCGAAGCTCAGAAGTTTCACTGTGTGAAGTTTTAAAAGTATAGATTAAATTTCTTTGCTATAAGCTTTTCAGGTTGTGTGTTCGTGAGTGAGCTTTGTGATTTTCAAGGAATTTGCTCATTTCATCTAAGTGATTCAGTTTGACACATATAGTTGCTAACATTTCCTTCCTTACTTATAATATCTGCTGAACATGACATAACATCACGTCCTTCATTCATTACTGATTTCTTCCCTTCTTTGTGAGAATCCTTCTGAATTTATTGTGATGTGTTTCATATCCTGCGACAGGATTCATGTTGATAAATGTTCCCTATGCATCTGAAAATAATGTGCAGTGTGCTATTGCTGGGAGAACTATTTTACACATGTCAGTCAGATCAAATTAATAGTGTTGGAGTCTGCTCCTCCTTAGCTGATTTCTGTCTACTCATCCTATCAGTTATTGAGAGAGCAGATACTGAGATATCTGATCATAACTGCAGATTTATCAATATCTCATTGCAGTCTTTTTGATTTTTCATCTTATACCTGTTATTTGTTGTCTTCTCACTTAGAATAATCATATCTTCTTGCTTAATTAATTCTTTTATCATCATGCCGTAACCTTCGTGGTAATCTGTGCTCTGAAATCTAATTGGTTTGATATTTATGCAGTCATTCTTAAATTTGACTATTGTTGTATGGTACATTTTTTTCCAATTTAATTATTTTTGTTTGTTTATATTTCCTTCTTTTTATACTTATGTGAAATTTAAGGACAGTATATCATTAGGTCATGATTTTTTACCCACACTTCCTCTTTTAGCTTTGTAAAACAATTCATGTTTAATATGATTATTATTTTAAGTTTAAATCTATCATCTTACCATGTGCCATCTATTCTTTGTTCCTTTTTTCCCTTTTTCTAGTTTCTTTTTATTTAACACATATTTTTTATAATTCTATTTTATCTCATTTGTTAGCTCATTAAAACTTTTAAAAAACTTTTAGTAGTTCCACCAAGATTTATTGAAGATATCATCATATTATTTAATTTGACATATACTTTCAACAATACCTTTCCATATCTCCTTTCTAAATTGTGTGATGTTACTTTCCTACAGTACTTTACATATGCTAGAAACTCCACAATACATTGTTTTCATTTTTGTATACACTATCGATTATTTTATATTTGATTAGTTACCGCTAGTGGACTTTATTCTTTTGTATAGGTTGCCTCTTTTCTTTGGTATCCTCTCCCCTCTGCAAGAATTCCTTTAATATTTCTTGTATTAAGGCCTAATAATAATTAATTATTTTAGCTGCTCTGTGTTTCTCTATTTCACCTTCATTTTTTCAGAGACATTTTGCTGGGTGCAGAAATCCAGTTATTCAAATTTTCTTCTTTTATTATTTTGAAGATATTCTTCTATGATAAAGGCTTGCTGTTTACCCCACTCAACCCAGAATGCTTTCCCTTTACACTTTTCAGTTTAATAATTAAAAATCTATCATTTAAAGACATTTGTGCTTGGATGTTCCATAACTCGAAGCTGAATGCATTTCCATTGACACCACTTTCCTGTTAACTGTTATGGTCCAGATCTAAGATGTCCTCTGAGCCTCACATGTGCGGAAGGTGATTGGTTCATGGGGCACTGTGTGAATCAGCAGATTCATCAGTTAATGAGTTCATGGCTGAACAAGCTGTTAGGAAGCAAGGACTGACTGGAGGTGGTCATTGTGGGTGTGACCTGGAAGGTTGTGTTCTTGTCCCCAGCTCCTCCTCTGCCATGAGGTAAGCAGCTGTCTTCTGCCAGCCCCTTCCTCAGTGCCCTTTCTGCCTTGGAGCCAACCAACCATGGATTGAGACTGAGCGGAACAAGCTTCTACTGTAGGGGTGAATGTGTGTGTGTGTCTGTGGTGGTGATGGAGTCTGGGTAGTTTGTTTCAGTGACAGGAAAGCAGGGTTGTACACTAGTCAAAGTCAGTGATTAGTGATTCCTCCTCTACTTCAGCCCACTGGAGCTAAACTCATCCATGTATGGTAGAGACTACACATATGCACTGAATAAAGTGAAGCTAACACAGTGCTATACACCTCTTATCAGATCTGTTCATTTCTTCCATTGATGAATGGCAGCAGAATATGGAGAAATGATTTTAACAGTCTACCACGGATCAGACTTCTTGGCCTGTATTACAATCCAGAGTCCCAGTCTCCACAGCCCAGACTCCGGAGCTGCTGTCTTGAGCAGCTCTCCAGAGGACTGTAACATTGGTGCTCAGTAGGCATCTTTGAGAAACTCTGACAGAGCCAAGGACTGCTAAAATATGTACGTGGAATTTCCCCCAAGGCGGAGGAATCATTTTCCGATTGTCTGTAAAACCCGTTTATGCTTTACAGTTCTTTATGTGTCTTTATGAAATGTAGAACTTTGTCTTTTCATAATGTCATAGATTGTGGCTAGGCCAGCTCAGCCCCTTTCCTGGGAGAGCTCGTGTCCTCAGATGGCTCTCTGAGGTCTTCCTTGCCGAGTCTTTCTCACAAGTCTGAAAAATTCCTTCTTGGGTCTCCTCGACATTGAGCACTTACTTTCCCACCAGAAAGGTCAGCAGGTTGGACTGCTAGGATGGGCCTTGAGCTTTGCTCCAACCAAGTCTGGAACACACACGCGCACACACACACACACACACACACACACACACATGGAGGTGGGGGAGAGCATTAAGTCTCTTTCCTCTGTGGAGAATCGGTTCCGTTCCTCTGGATTGATCTCTTAAGATCTTTTGAAAACATTTCCTTTTGGCTTAAAGGAAATTCTATAGACTTAATCACTTGTACAGCAGGAAGGCTTTCAACAGGTAAGAACACTGGGACTGAAAATGTGATACTGAAATAAGAGAAAGTTATTTTATAAGCCACATGTAAGGTATGCAGAAATTAGAACTCGTTTTAAAAGGAAATCTTGTGTATTTTAAAAATCATCGTATTTAGGTAACATGGAAATACACAAAGAAGCCAATAAATGCAAATACCTGAAGATAATTACACTTAGAGACAAATATGTATTATGTTTGTACAAATTATACTTATTTTAACAATTGGAATCATTTTTAGTTTATGTTTTCCACTTAAATGTATTATGAACATTTTGAATGCTCTCGATTATTTTTTTAAAATCTTATATTAAATAGCAACATGGTGTACATGTACCTCCTTTCGTGTGGTTCTGTTTTTCATGGTTTCATTTACTCCCGTCAAGCACAGTCTGTAAATATTAAATGGAAAACCCCAGCAATAAATAATTCACAGGTTTTTAATTATGCGCCATTCTGAACAGCATGATTAAATATGGTACCCTGTGGCTCCCTCCCACCCAGGATGTCCCTTTTCCCAGCAGATCTGCACTGTATGCGCTACTCTCCTGCGAGCTACTTAGTAGCTTCTAGGTTATCAGAATCACTGTGGCAGTATCTCAGCGCTTTTGTTCAGATATCCCTTATTTTGCTTAAAAATGGCCCCAAAGTCCAAGAGTAGTGACACGGCGATTCAGAATGCTAAAGAAGCTGTGAGGTACTTCATTTCGGTAAAATGGCAAAAGTTCTCAGTAAGAAGAGAAACCATTTGTATACTGAGGCTGCATTTTATAAATGTTAATGCACCATATTTTCCTTTTTAATTCAGTTGCTAAAACTATATCATTTTCTTCTAATTTCTTCTTTGCTCCATGGATTACTCAGAAATGTGTTGTTTAGCTTTTAGATATTTAGGGTTTTCCAGATGTATTTCTGTACTTAATTTCTAGCTTAATTCTATTTAATCACAAGTTATACTTTATATGACTTGGATTTTTTTCATTTATCCAGATTTCTGGCCTGGAATGTAGTCTCTCCTTTAAAAAACATATATTTCTGTTGTTTGATGGAGTGCTTTATAAATATCAATTAAGTCAAGTTGCTTGACAGCATTAAGTTTTTCTCTGTGCTTACTGATATTCCATCTACTTGCTTTTTCAGTCATTGAAAAGATTGTGGAAATATTCAAGTATAATTATGGCTGTAGTCAGAAAGGACTTGCATTGTTATTATTTTTTGTTTCATATATTTTGAAACTTTTTTCCTAGGTGCAGAAATGTATAGGATTGTTAGGTCCTAACTAGTTGAACTCTTGATAGTTATAAAATGACTTTTATATCTCTGGTAATATTCTTTGCTCTGAAGTCTACTTTACTTGATATTAATATAGATATTCCACTTTCTTCTTTAAAATTAGAGTTGATAGGTGGGTGTGGTGGCAATACCTGTAATCTCAGCACTTGGGAGGCTGAGGCAAGAAGGTCATCACAAATTCAAGGCCAGCCTGGACTACATAGCAGGACTTTGTCTAAAAAAATAGAATTGACATGGTCTATTTATTTTTTTATTTTTCACTTTTAACTATCTGTGTTTTTATATTTAAAGCAAAGTTCTTGAAGGCAGCATAAAGTTGGGTCATACTTTTTGTTCAATCTTATCATTTCTATCTTTTAATCAAAAATACATTTAAACATGCTGCTACAGACCAAATATTTGTGGTTCCTCAAAATTCATATGTTGAGTTCCTAACCTAGATGTGAAGATATTTGGAGATGGGGTCTCTGGCAAGGGATTAGGTCACGAGAGTACAGCTTTCATGAATGGAGTTAATGTACTATTAGAAGAAGGAATGGGACTGGGGATTTAGCTCAGCGGCATAAGGGCCTGCCTTGCAAATGCAGAGTCGTGAGTTCAATCCCTGGTACAAAAAAAAAAAAAGGAACGCAGGGAGCCCTCACCCCCAAGCCACGTGAGGATCCAGTGAGAAGACGCAGCTGCCTGCATGTGAGGAGCTGGAGCCTCACCAGTTCCTAGATCCACTGAGACCTTGACCTCAGACTTTCTATCCTCCAGAACAGTAAGACACAATTGTTTAAGCCATTGAGTCTGTGGTTTTCTGTTACCACAGCCTGTAGTAACATGCCTTTTAATTAAACAAGTGTTTATACCATTTACATTTAATGTGATTAATGAGATAGTTGACTTTAACTCTATCATTTTACTGTTTATTTTGTATTCATCCCATACAGGCTTTGTTCCAGTCTCCTCAGCTGGTAGGAACTATATCCTTGGTGCTACCTGAAAGCCAAGAATTGTACTCAGTAATTTTTCCATAGCAGTCTTTCCTAATGTCAGGTAGCTCTTTATATGCACACAATGTTCCCTCAGCTAGAAATGGGGCTCCCTCTGCAGATCTCTGGATCTCTCTCTCTCTCTCAATGCCCTCTCTGTCTGTCTCTGTCTCTGTCTCTGTCTGTCTCTCTCTCCAGGTTTGGTTTGTTTCACAGTTTTAGGGGATTCAGTTCATGGTTACCCGGCTCCAAGGCAGAAACATGTTGGTGGAAAAGCACGGCAGGCAAAGATCTTAGTTCACAGTGGCTGGGAAGCAGAGCAGGTGTACAGTGCCACAGAGGAAGGGGAAGGGACCCGGTACAGTGCCCAAGGTCGCATCTCTGTGACAGTCCAGACACACCTAGAAATGTGTATTACTAATCCTCTCATTGGTTCTCAAGCTAATCAAGTTTACACAATTCAGCTGGACAGCTTTCCTGGACTTTCAGCCTATAGTCTCAACTCGATGGGACAACAGACCTCTGTGTAGGTTTTGCCACCAAGTCCCACAGCCTGGAAAGTTCTCTTAGGCGTAAAGTGGGGCAAGCACAGGACTCATCTCATTGTTTCCCATCTCAGGGATCTCGTGGTTCTTTTCTGATGTCCACTGTCCTGACATCCATCCATCTATCTATCTATCATCTATCTATCTATCATCTATCTATCATCTATCTATCATCTATCTATCTACCTATCAGTATGCCGAGATGTCTTTGTATTCTCATGCTTATTTCAGGATTATTCACAATAGCCAAATTAGGAACCAACTTCAGTGTCCACCAAACAATGAATGAATAAAAAATATGGTGAATGTACACAAGGGAATATTATTCAACCTTAAAAGGATGGAAATCTTATCATTTGTGACAACATGGTTGTATCCAGGGAACATGGTGCTAAGTGAAATAAACCCTGCACAGAAAGGCAGACAGTGCTTGTTCTCATTCTTTGTGGAATTTGAAACAGCTGAGGCTTAAGTAGAGCACAGGGTGGTAGCCGCCAGAGGCTGGGGAGTGGGAGAGTGGGGCGCTGATGGTCAAAGGGTTTGGGGTCTCCAGTCAGACAAGAGGAATGCATAAAAAACACGTGAGGTGATGGAGTTGTTTATTAGCGCATCCAGCTAACCACTCCACATCGTGAACATCTATCACAGCACCCTTTGTATCTGTAAAGATATATAAAAACAATGTATCAGTATACAATAAATACATAAAGAGACCTCCTCTCCAAAGAACTAGGAAATGAGGTCAAAATAAACCCAAAGCAATCAGAAGAAAGGAAAGAAAAAGCAACAGAGTCGAAATCAATGAAAGAAAATGAAATCAACAAAATAAAAACTTGTTTTCTGAAACAAGCAATGAAATAATCAACTTCTAACGAGGCTGATCAAGACTAAAAGAGAAAAAGACACAAATGGGTGACTGTCAGCAGGGAAGGGGGACATTACTGTATATCCCACAGCAATTAAAACAATGAGGACCTGCCACCAAAGTCTTTGGATCCATCAGTTTGCTAAAGTAGGTGAAACTGACTAATTTTTTGAAAAACCCACAAACTACCAAAACTTAAGGAGGAGAGCTCCTCTGAAGGGTCCTACAACTATTAAGGAGGCAGATTTCTAGGTAGAAATCTTCCAAAACCAGAGGCCCAGCTGAGCTGCCTTGTGAAGGCTGCCAGGACAAAGTAGAGCTCACCAGGGAGTTGAAACCACAGAAATTAATTATGTCACAACCCGAAGGCCAGAAATCTGAAGTCAAGAAGTGGGCGGGGTTGGCTTCTTCTGAGGCTTCTTCCCGTGGCTTGAGATACTGTCCTCTCCCTGTGTCTTCACGTGACTGTCCCCGTGTGTGACTGGGTCCCCATCAGTTTTTCTTATAAGGACTGTGGGTATATAACAACATGCCCACCCCAATGACCTCATTTTGGCATTGTTTCCATTTCAGAAGCTCTATTTCCACACACAGTCACGTTCCGGTGGGCCTGTCTCTATCCACATTGTGGGTGTGGTTGTACAAATGCATACAGATCACAAAATTCACTGTACTATACATGAAAAAACCCAATGCACATCTGACTGGTAAAATCTGAAGCACGTGTGAAGTGTAGTTGACAGTATTGTATTGGTGACAGTCTTGTATCCTGGTTTTCATCATTTCTGCTATGATCACATAAGATGTTACTGTGAAGGGAGGTGACAGAAGTGTATGAAAGAACTCGACACTAGTTCAGCAACTTTATGGTAAGCCTGAAACTGTGTCAAAATAAACACCAAAAGAAATAAAAAAGCGAATTGGGTTCTTAAGCTCCCACCTCCCCTGGGCATATCTCACAGTTTTCCCTTCATCTGAACAGGATATCAGAGATTTATTATCTGAAAGACGTGTGTGTTAGTCGGTATTTCATTGCAGGACAAAATTCCTGACATTCACAACGTAAAGGAGCAGAGAGTTCTTTCTGGCTCACAGTTTCCAACCATGGGCAGCTGGTTCCAAGACAGACACCTCGCAGAGGAAGGGTGTGGTAGAGCAAGGCTGCTCACTCTCTGCGGGCCAGGAAGTAGACAGACTGAGAGCAAGAGAGCCAGAAGGAGAAGGGATTGGGAATCAGTATAGAACCTTCTAGATCATACTCCCAGTGAGCCACTTCCTCCAACTAGCCCCACCTCCTAACAGCCCAGTCAGCTCTGAAGTCTTGAATGGAAGAATCCACGGATGAGGTCAGTGTCGCAGGGTTTAATCACCTTCCCCAAACCCGATGTGTGAACACATGAGCCTTTTGTAGTATATTTTTCATCTAAACCATAACTGCAGGTGTAATTTGGGATGGGTAAGTGATACTAGTCCAGCTGTAAGCAGGTGAACTGTACTAAAATAAAACAGGCATCCATAGTACATGCTGAGAGCAGAAATCCACCCCCAGCCCTCACCCCTCACTAAGGCCAGGCTTTGCAGACGACTTCCTGCCAATGGTCCTGACCAGCCCTGAGACACAACCTAAAGATCTTGACACCCAGTGACCCTGCCCACTGAGGGGGCTCAGGCAGGCCATCTTCCCTGTGGGGTTGTGGTGTGCAGGCTCCGGGGCTCCCCCTGGCTGTTCACCCCTCAACTTCTCAACACAAGTATTGCCCCCCACCAAGGACACTACATTTAAAGGTGAAGATGGTTTTTATTTTGTGATTGCAGAATAGGGCAACAATCTACCAATAACAAAGAGTATTCTAATGAGCTGGGCAGCAGAGAGTTGCTTGACAGAAAAGCACAAAAAAGCAGAAGTGAAGAGCATTTGAAAGTGGCCTGTTTGGGAAACTTGGGCGGTCCTGTTCTGTCTCTCTCTGGTGTTCTCTCTCTCTCTCTCTCTCTCTCTCTCTGCCTGTCTCTCTGTCTCTGTCTCTGGTTCTCTCTGCTCTGTCTCCATCTGTCTCTCTCTCTCTGGTTCTCTGTCTCCTGATTTCTTGCAAGATTTAATAACTTAGTTTTGGTTTGATGATACGAACATTTTGTATGAGCAACTCCATTTTTATTTTTAGTCTGGTGTGTTGGGGCTTGGTACAGAAAGAGCTTAGCCCGAAAAAATGGTCTCTTACGATTTTTATTTAACAGCAGAAAGCCAAGAAACATCAGGTAAGAAAATGCTCTAGCATGAATTTGGGAATGGCGGCTCTCGCCTGTAACCCCAGCACAATGCTAGGGCGAGGGAGGAGGATCACAAGTTGGAGCCCAGCCTGGGTGACTCTGTGACCCAGGGAGACCCTGTGGCAAAAGAAAAACGGGGGGGGGGCTGGGGGAGGGGCGCTGGGAACCTAGCTCAATAGGAAGGCCCTGTGTTCAGCTCCCCATCCTGCGGGGGTAAAGTTCTAACATGAAAAATTATAAAGGCAAACGAACAGAAAGTAGTAGGAAGAAACAATGATTCAGGAAAAGAGAAACTTTATGTTAAAAGAATAATCATTAATAATCTCAGAGAAACAAGAGAACATTCATTAAAAAAAGAACAGGACAGAACGGTATTAAATGGATATAAAAAAGAGCATCCCTAGAACAGCAAGGAACGCCTGCAAAATTAACGGCACAATAGAAGAAATGACAGAGCTCCGCAGCGCGCTTGGGAGATAAAACTGAAGACATTTCTTACAAGAGCAAGAGGGGATGGAAAATAAAAGGTAAGAAAATGGAGGACCTGTGTGGAAGCAGACAACATCCAAATAAAGGCAGCTCTAGAGATGGAGCTGGGGAAGAAGGAGGGTGCATGCAAAGCAGGAAACAATTCCGGGAAGTTCCCCGGATGGAGGTCAGAGCAGCGACCCAGCCAAGCCCTTCCGGTGCTCTCCCTACGCATGCTCACTGAGCCCTGACCTGCGCAGATGTGTGCCCGGGGAGCGCACTAGCCAGGGAGACCCAGGCGAGCGGGGTCCTGGTAAAATTAACCAGGGGAGGGGCTACGCAGGGAGGAAAATGAAGGGATGGGGGTGCATTTTAGATGCGTATCCAGGGAAGGTCGCCCTTTCACTGTGAAATAGTACACGGAAGATAAAAATAAGTTCCTCACCATTCCTCAGGCACGGTGGCTGAGGCCTGTAATCTCAGACCTCTGGGAGGCTGAGGCAGGAGGATGGCAAGTTTGAGCTCAGTCTGGGCAACTTAGTGGCTTAGTAAGACCCTGTTTAAAAAAAAAATCTTAGTGGTTTTTCAGAGAAAAACATAATTGCTGTGGAGTTTCATCATAGTGAATCTGGCTACTGGAAGACAATGGAACAGTTCAATACCAGTTCAAGGTACTGAACATGGGACCTTTGTACCGATCAACATCTCTATCTCTGTCCCTCTTTTATTTTGAGACAGAGTCTTGCAAAGTTGCTAAATTGCCTGGGCTGATCTCAAACTTGTGACCCTCCTGCCTCAGCCTCCCGGAGTGCTGAGATCACAGGTGTGTGCCCCCACGCTCAGCAGAATAATGTCTGTGAAAGGTAAAAATGACTCCTGCAGTAGTCAGCTGCCGTAACATGATACCATAGACTGGAGGTTTCAATAAAATTTATGTTCTTACAGTTCTGAAGGCAGAAGTCCAGGACTGAGGTGCTTGTGGGCTTGGTTTCTGCTGCCCTGCAGATGAGGTCCAGGTCGCGTGTCCTGTACGTGACCTCATTCAACCTTCACTACCTCCTCAAATGCCCACTCCACGTTTTGAGGCCTAGAGGGAGAGGCCTCAGCCTGGGGGTTTTGGAAGAACACAATGCCGTCACAGCTCCCCACTCAGAACTTTGGGCCCGATTTATTTCAGACACACCTGGACCTTTAAGCTCCTGTACTGTGTGCAGCTGTGTCTCACTTTATGTGCTGTCACTCCCGTCTGCTTTGAGTCCTTCCAGTCTTTTCGCCCCAGTGAACTCTTCCACCCACAGAGAGTGACTGCTTTTTCATAGGCAACCAGTTAAAGTGAGGGGAGAAAGATGATATTTTCAGACATGAAGAAGTCTCATCTCTCTCTCACTCTTCACTGTGCTAACCCAGAATGCACTCCAACAAAACGAGGGAGGAAACCAAAACACAGAGAGACTTGGGGAGACAGGGTGCAGCTAAGGGAAGAGCTGGAGGAGGAAGGAAGGGCCCGCCCTGAGCCCGCTTCCTGGGACAAGGTCGATTTCTGAGTTAAATGATAGCCCATGGCAGGCTCCCTGTCTAGACATAATGGGGAAAGGTAGCCAGTAACCCAGGAGCCAGGGTGAGGGGCCCCCAGAGTGATGCCAGGAGCTCCTCCAAGGATACAAAAGGTTGAAAGCTCCACCTCCCGAGGGAGGGGCCCGGTCAGGCTGCTCAGTGGCAGGAGTTAGACCTTGGTTGGCCCTCAGTGCACCCCAGAGCCTGGGGTGTGGAACCCTGATGCGAAGCCCCTTAGTGCCTGTCAGCTCTCCTCACTTCACTGTCCTCCCTCCCCTGTGACTGCATCTGTGTTTTTCTCTTTCAAATGAGTCATTCACCCTGCGCTGTGGCCCACTCGGTCCTTTGTGCAGGACATCAAGAACCTGGGCAAAACCCAACCCGGTAACACCAGGACCCAAGAAAGAGGGCGAAAGGACCCCCAGAGTGACAGTACGGGGAGTCCCCTACTCATCACGGCTGCGTACCAGCACTGGAGGGCAACTCCGGTGAATGAAGCAGATGAGAAGAGATTTTCAAAACTCCGAAACTGCCAGGCATGGTGGTGCACATCTGTCTCCCCATCGCTCCTGAGGCTGAGGCAGGAGGACTGTGACTTCAAGGTCAGCCTGCGGTACGTAGTGAGTACAAGACCAGCCTGAAGTATATAATGAGATGCTGTCTCAAGAAAGATAAAAAAGATATGAAATTGATAAATATCAGCTGCAACGCAACCTAAGGAGGAGTTTTAGGCAGTTGGAGGACCCTTTAGTTTTGAATTAGTGCTAGGTAGGCGTAAAAGGGCAGAGTCAGTAAAAAGACCAGTGGTTTCCAAAGATTCAGGGAGAGGGAGAGATAGACAGGGGTGTTTTAGGACAGTGAAACTCTCCCCTCTGACACTACACTGGATAATGTGTATTGATAGTCAATTGTCCAGATGCATAGAATGTACAGGAGTGAACCCTAGTACTGCACAAACCATGGGCTTTAGTTAATAAGAATGTATTAATATTGGCTCATCAATGAAACAAACATCCTTCAGTCATGCAAGATGTTATTAAGAAGGACAGTTCCACCAAAAGACTCCCAGGGAATTAACAACCAAATTCAATAGCGGAGCAGGATACAAAATCGGTGCACAACGGTCAATAGCATTTCTGTACACCAGCAATGAACTCACAGAAAAAGAAGGAAAATAGTGCCATTCACAATAGCGTCAGCAAAGATTAAATACCTAGAAGTTAACCCAAGTGAACTGAAAGAACTTTACAATAAAAGCTACAGCATTGTGAAAATCAAAGAGAACATCAGAAAATGGAAAATAGCCTCTGTTTCTGGGTGGGCAGAACCAATACTGTCAAAATGGCTATACTTCCAAAACTGATACACAGATTTAATGCAGTCTTAATCAAGATACCAATAGCATTGCTCACAGAATTAAAGAAAATAGTGCTAAAATTCATGTGGAATGAGAAGAAAACCAAATAGCAAAAGTAATCCTGGGCAACAAGAGCAAAGCAGGAGGCGTCACAATCCTGAACATCATTCAGGTTATTCCACAAAGCTGCAGTGATACAAACAGCATGGCATGGGCACACAAACAGACATGTGGCTCAATGGTAGAGAATAGAGGTAATGAAGAAGCAACCCCAGGCAATTCAGCATTGATATTTAACAGAGTGACCAAAAACATACCCTGGAGGAAAGATAGCCTCGATGGCAAATGGTGCTGAGCACTGGCTGTTCATAGGCAGGAGATTGAGCCTAGACGCATACCTCTTACCACGCACTAAAGTAAAATAAGAATGGATCAAAGATTTAAGTGTTAAAACAGAAACACTCAATCCATTGGTAGATAAAACAGCTAAACGTTTTTGAACACATAGGCACAGGCAAGGGCTTTCTGAGCAGGACACTGATCATACAATAATAATACAAGATCAACAAATAGGACCATATTAAAAAGCTTCTGCACGGTAAAGGACACAACCAACAGAGTGAAGAGACAGCCTACAGAGTGGGAAAAAATTTCCATCTACTCCTTTCACAGAGGATTCATATCCAGAATTTACAAAGAATGCCAAAAAAAAAAAAAAAATTAGACCCTCCAAAAGCAAAAAACCCAATCAAAAAAATAGACAGCTGAAATGAATAGATACTTCTCAGAAGTAAAAATGGCCAAGAAATACATGAAAAATGTTCAGCATCTCTGGCCATTGGAGAAATGTAAACTAAAACAACATTGAGATTCCACCTCCCTCCAGAAAGAATGGCTATTATCCAGAACTCAAGTGAAAGCAAATGCTGGTGAGGCTGTAGGGGAAAAGAAGCCCTTCTGTAATCCTGGTGTGGAAATCAATGTGGAGGTTCCACCAAAAACTAAAAATAGAAGTTCTATTCAGCCAAACTTTTAAGTATCTTCCTGAAAGAATCAAGAACATCATGATAGAGTGATCCATGCACACACGTGTTTATAGCAGCACAATTCTCAATGGCTAAATCTCAAAAGCAGCCTATGTGGCCATCAGCAGAATGGATCAAGAAAATGTAATGTTTATTCTCAATGGAGTACTACTGAACCATAAAGAAGGGTGAATCTGTAGGAAAGTAGATTCACCTTGAGACTGTAACGTTCAGTGAAATAAATCAGACACAAGAGCTTAAACATCACACGGTTTCTCTTATGTGAGAAACCCAAAGTATAAATACAGAGCAAAATAAAAGATGGATAGTAGAAACTAGGGAGATGGATCTTTGTGAACGGGAAGAGCTGGAGTGAGATGGAAAGAATCAAGGGAAAGAGGGTGAGAAAAGCATTGAGAGTGTCCGTGCACCAACCGCCTTGTAGAGTGTGGTCACTGTCCACTCCAACGTGGACGGATAAAAAAATAAAACTGAAAACAGATGTCACTGAGAGGGGACGGGGAAGCGGGGAGGAGCGGGCAGAGAGAGCTCTGCACCTTTTGCTCAGCTGTTCTGCAAACCCTAAACACTGAGAAATGGAGCCTATGAAAAAAGGCAGTGAAGAAATCAAGGAATTCGTTAACTCGAGGGGGCAAAACGTTACTTCTAGAAGCGAAAGGATTCGTAATGTCTGGCAGGGAAGCCCGTGTAGGTGAAGTGGAGATTCAGCCTGATACGACCGTGAGGATGGGGTGAGGTCAGGCGAGGGAGAGAATTTTTATTCATTTCCCATGCCGAGAAAATGCCTGCAACTGAACTGGCCCAGAGGGAGCCATGTGTCGAGCAATCAGGGGTAGAGAGGACCCTTAGAAAACAATAAGACAACTGGGGCGGGGTGCAAGCCTGCAGTCCCAGCACTCCGGGAGGCTGAGACAGGAGGAACAGCCCAGCCTGGGCAACTTAGTGGCCTAGTGAGACCCTGTCTCAAAATAAAAATATAAAAGCAAAACAAAAATAGACCTTTTGCAAATGGGAAGGGGATCAAGAGATGGAGGGAAGGAGGAAAGAAGAGGAGAGAAAGGGCAAGTAAAAGAATGAAGGTACATTATGTACATGTAACAACTCCCCACAAAGCATGTAATCATTGTATACTGCAAACATGTACTAATGCAAACCTGCAAAGTTAACAATACTGTTTGGTTTTTAAGAGTAGGCAAAATACTTTTTAGTGAAACTAAATCTTGAATTCTACCTCATAACTATTCAGTATCTCAGAAAATTTTCTTATTGTTTGTTAGTGGCTGGCTGTTGTCATTTTGATAGATTCTTTCCATACTCTCTATTTGTTTTCTTTTTGAGACAGAGTTTCACTATGCAGTTCAGGTTGCCCCTGAACTCACAGCAAACCTCCTGCCTCAGCCTCCTGAGTTTTGGGATTACACGTGTGTACCACCACACCTGGCTTCTATTTTCATATAAATGAACAAAAATATAAATTTTCAAAGTTCATCCCCCTTGTCTGAATTTTCTTGTTAATTTCAGTTTGTTTTGGCACATTTGGATTTTTTAAGTAGTTGTTGACAGGTGTGACTGTTTATTTATTTATTTTTTTACTCTGTTTTACATTTTGGGTTTGCATCAAATCTTTCTCAATCAGGCAGAATTTCTACAACTCTAGAAAAACAGTAATCATACTTTGTATTTTTCTTGATTTTGTGGAAATGTTCCAACCAAAAGTGTTCCTTATGTTAATTTTACTGTTGGCTGTTGAATTAAGGTATAAACTCTTCACCATGCTAGGGAAGAATCCTTTTAGCTCTGGCTACTATGGAGTATGAAGATTAATTATGAAATAGCACAGGTCTTTGAAGCCTCTTTTGAAATTCTGTCATGAATTTTCTTAGTGGACCTAGTTTTGTTGCATTTATTAGATGTTTTAATAGTCAACTCTCTTACACTTCTGGGATAAACTCTAGGTGACCACAATTCTGTTCTTATGTTGTCAGATTTGATTTGCCAGTATTTTTTATTCTACATTTGTCAGAAGGTTTTGGTAGAAATTTTTTCTTTCTGCTTATTTTCAGATTTTAATACCAGGCTTTCTTTTTTTTTAAGTGTGTATAGCATCAAAAACATTTATTCTCTGACAAGCAGACACCCTTTTCAAGATGTCAGACTGAACACACCTTTACCTTTCTTGCCCCTGGCTTCCTATCTTAGTTGCTTTTCTGCTGCTATAACTGAACACTAGAGACCGGGTAGTTTATAAAGAAGAAAGGTTTATTCCATGCCCAGCTCCGGAAGCAGCAGAGCCACAAGGCTGCATCCACGGGGACTTTCTTGGTGTTGGGGATGCATTGCAGAGTCCTAAAGTGTTGTAGAGCGTCACACAGCAAGAGGGACGTGTCCCAGAGCCAGAGCCAGAGAGGCTTTGATGAAGATTCAGTTGTAGGATGACCCAGTACCCTCTGAATCCACGGATCCACAAGCAGATGGATCCACTCTCGAGCTTTCATGATCTAAACACCTCTTCAAGATCCACTTGGTCCTTCCTCCTAGGATACCTCTCAGTGGAGAGCAAATGTCCCTGTGAGCTTGGATGTGCAGAGTGACACCATAGCAACCACCTGGAGATGAGCACGGAGGGAAGGATGGATGACGGGATCCTCCTGGACCCCCGGGAGCCCCAGGCCTGGTGTGGGCCGATGGCTCCAGGCGCCCCCAGGGTGGTCTGGGCGGGGGTGGGGGTCCCTAATGCTTGCCGGGCCAGAGCAGGGCAGGCTGCTCCGCATGCACCCAGGGCCTCGCCCGTGGCTCACCTGCCCCTGCCTGGCCTGGTCCCCCACCAACCTGCTGAGAGTCGCAACCCCATCTTTGCAGTCACATTAATGACACGATGACACGCTGCGTATCAGGGCTTGGAATTCTTATTTTTATGCCTACACCAATGTATTTTTTAGAGGTTTTAGAAAATAGACTTTAACCCCATCTCGTCCACATGCATGTCCATGTGAAAAGAAAGATACAAGTAATAATCAAGTAAAGCTTTGATGGCCAAACCAGACACCCACTGGAGCCCCTGGGAGGGTTTATTAAAATGTAGCTTGCAAGCCGTGGCCACCCCAGGGCGAGAACCAGCAGCGTCTCCTGAGATCCGCGCCATGCTGGAACTTAGGACGCTGGGAAACCGAGCAACCAGCCCGCCACCTTGGTAAGCGGCTGTGAGTCTACTGGCGTGCGGGCTGAGAATCAAACATGCCATCCTCCCCCCTTAGCAAGTGGGAGCCAGAGATCTGAGCATCTCTTGGGAGGTTGACCGTTTGTAATATAGCAAATATTTCCTTCTACCATCTCTTTGAAGGCAAGTATTTTTATCACTGTTCTGCTTTGTCCTGATTAATGGTATTGCTCTATTCAATATTCTGTTTTGATAAGTTCTATACTCTTCTATATTCCCTTTGATTTTGCTATACCTGATTGAAAGAACAACTATTGTGAAGATACTGAGATATACCATGGTACCTATTACTGTTATCCCAGTATCCTCCTCTGAAGTTCTGCACCAATTTCACTGCACTGTCTCAATTGGCTTTGTTCCATCCTGTTCTGTTGTATTTTACTACCTTCAAATTAATAAAAAATTTTTTTAAAAATGTAGCTTGGGGACCCTACCCCAGAGCTTCTGAGTCAGGTCTGATGCCAAGGGGCCCAAGGGCTTGTGTTTTTAGCAGGTGCCCAGTTGGTGCTGTGCATCTGGAACCAGGGCGGGAAAACCGCCCACCGCTCCCTCTTCCCTGTCACTTCTTAACCCAGAGCGCACAGTTGTGGCACAACTTTGTGAACCACTATGTTTAGGTGACTCAGCGCTCTCTGCAGCAGTCCAGGAAGGGACAGAGGCCCTCCACGGTGGCCAGCAGCTCCCTTTGGTACAGAGCCGTGGTGG
Source organism: Dolichotis patagonum (assembly GCA_004027295.1). Lineage (NCBI taxonomy): Eukaryota > Metazoa > Chordata > Mammalia > Rodentia > Caviidae > Dolichotis > Dolichotis patagonum. The sequence goes on along the minus strand of PVJX010007311.1, from coordinate 53,098 downwards.
GGCACACCTGTTATCCTAGCACTCAGGAAGCTGAGGCAGGAGGATCACCAGGAATTTGAGGCCAGCCTGGATACATAGTGAGATCCTCTCTCAAATACCAAAACCAAAGCCAAAACCCAGCTTTAGGAGTCTGTATTTACCTCTTTTGAGAGTACTTTCTGGGGCAATGGGAATTGAAGCCAGGACTTTCACACTTAATACATCTTCAACCCATTTTATTTTTGTTTTGAGACAGACTCTTGCTAAGTTGCTCAATTATTCAGTTTGGATTGAACTTGGATTCTCCTGCTCAGCCTCTGGGGGGGGGGTCCTGGGAATGACAGTTTCACCAATTTTATCCATTCCTCAGTTGATGGTCACTTAGGTTGTTTCCAAGATCTGGCTATCACAAATTGTGCTGCTATAAACATGGGTGTACATATATCACTGTGGTATGATGTTTTCAGATCTTCTGGGAATATGCCTAGAAGTAGAATAGCTGGGTCAAATGGGACTTCCAATCCCAGCTTTTTGAGGAATCTCCAGACTGACCTCCACAGTGGCTGCACCAGTCTACACTCCCACCAATAGTTTAGAAGAGTTCCTTTTTCCTCACAGCCTCTCCAGCACTTGTTGTTGGTAGTTTTTTCTATTCTGGCTATTCTTTGTGGGGTGAGATGGAATCTCAGTGTGGTTTTAATTTGCATTTCTCTAATGACTAATGATGATGAACATTTTTTCATATATTTATTTGCCATTTGTATTTGCTCATCTGAGAACTGTGTATTCATTTCAGATGCCCGAAAGATTTATATGATCTGAAGTGAAACCAGAGTATAGTTGGACCAATTTTGATACCATTACAGAATTGAGCCCCCTGTGACACACTTTAGTCTTAGACCATCCTCGTCCCCCAAAGGAAACTTCATGCCCACATATGGTTTCTGTTCCACCCTCCCTCCTAGGCATCTTCACTGTTCCCATGTAGTGGCTTCCCTGTTATTTCTGAATGCGGTTCCTTCCGGTGAACACAGGACGCTGTGCTTGGTCTGTCCAAATCAGCTGATTATGGGGAGGGGGTTCGTCCCCTACGTTTCAGTTACCAAGAATACAACGCTGCCATGAGCGCTCAACCAGGGGTCTACGTGTTTCGTGCTCCTTGGTCTGTGCCCGGGTGTGTAACCGCTGGGTCCCACGGCAACTCCACGTTTAGCATTTTGAGGAACCGCCACAATGTTTGCCAAAGTGACCACACAGCTTTACACCCCCATCTGCAATTTATGAGGGCTCCGGTTTCTCCACTCCCTCCTAAGCAAGGCTGGCCGTTGGCATCTTTTTCATCACGGATATTGTGGTGGGCATGCAGTAACTAGCATCCCACTGCAGGCTCAGTTTGCTTTTCCTTCTCCGGTGACTGATGACACTGAGCGTCCCCTTGTGTGTCTTTTTCAGCCTCTTTTCTTTAGAGAAAAAAGTCTGCTCAGGTCCTGAGTTCATTTGCAAAATTAGTTTGTCTTTTTATTATGGACTTTGAAGAGTGCCTTATTCCAGATACAAGTCTCTTCCCACATACAGGATCCCAGAACTTTTTCCCTATTCTGTGTCTCTTTTCTTATGGATGGCACTGTTTATAGTGCAAAAGGTTTTGGTTTTGATGAAAGCCAAATTGTCTGTTTTTCCTTTGGACATGCGTGCTTGTGAGATCGTATCTAAGAACGCATTGCATGGGCCAGGATTGTGAAAATTTTCGCCTGTGTTTTTTTCTGAGTGTTTTGGGTTTTGCTCTTACATTTGGATCTTTGATCCATTTGGGTTAAGTTCTGGGCACAGTGTTAGCTAAGGATCCCAAATTATCTTTTTTTCACATGGCACTGCTTTTTGGAAAGATTACTCTTTCCTCATTATAATTTCTTGACAGCTTTGTCTAAACTTAAGTGACTGTAAATATTTACAGTTTAAGTCTTTAGATTTATTTGGGGGAGTCTCACTTCTATCTGCAGATCTCCACACCAGTCCCACATACTGGAAAAACCTGACGCACCAACATCATTGTGAGTTCTGAAATCAGGAGATGTGACTGACTGGCTTTGTTCTTTTTCAAGACAAGCTTTGCGTGTTTTGGGTCCCTTTGCATTTTCATGTGAATTTATGCTGTCAGTTTCTGAGACAAGACCAGCTGAGTTGGTCACCTGTGGCTTCTGGTCCCAATGGTTGCTAATGCCCCCGACTCGCCCCACCCTCCCCTGTCCTTGGCCCTTTGCCACCGTCCCTCTGTCCTGTTCCTCTAAGCAGATCGCGCTGGCTCTGCAAGTTTTGACGAGATGTTTTGGTGCCGGGCGTGTTCAGGGCAGGCCAGGCCAGCGGGCTGTGCAGCGCTGCCCAGTGTCACTGGGATCCTTCAGCTGCAGACACGCGTGGAGGACACGTGTCCTCGAGCTGACAGAAACACGTAGCCTGGTTCCTTTCTTCTGCCTTGCTCGGGGGGGGGGGTTCTTCTCTCCCCAGGGATTACAGCAAGTTTTTCAGCAAGGTTTCCGAACCCTGTCGTGTCTTTGATCACAACCTTCTGGTGACTTCTCGCGTCTCTGTCACCGTAAAATCCAAACCCCTGATCTCCGCCCCTCAGGCGCACAGTGCATCGCTCCTTGGGGAGGCCTTGGTGTCCCCACTGGCCTAGAAGCTGCCTCCTCGCCGCTCCTCTTTCCTCCGTGAGCGCCGCCCCGTTTGGTAACAGCTGCTCGCTTTGGCCTTGCTGAACGAATGAATGACAGATGGAGGTGCAGAGCGCAGGCAAGCGGTGGTGCGAGGCCTGGAGAGCACGACCGAGGCAGGGTTCTGGCTGTCCCTCCGTGGCTGGCTCCTGCTGTGTGTGTGGATGTGGGAGGGGTGTGTGGGAAGACGCAGATGCATCGTTACTGCAGTGATCCATGAGGACCCAGCACAGTTCTCGACAGCTAAACCTTGGAAGTGGCCTGTTTGTCCATTAACAGCTGCATGGAAAGGGAAGAGCAGGTATTTACGCACAGTGGAGTACTACTCTGCCATAAAGAAGGACAGATGGGTCATTTGTAGGAAAATGGATGCCCCTGGAGGCCACCATGTTAGGTGAAATAAATGAGCACTTGAGCCTCTGTGGCTGCTCTAGGGACTCGGCAGATGTGGGGACCACACGGGGGAACGTGGACATAAGCAGGAAGGTCAGGATACAGCTGGACAAGAGAGAGCGTGTCTGCTGGTCTCCTGCTCTGGATTCTTCTTTTCTTCCATTGACTTTTCCCTAACCTTCCTCTGCTCTTTGGGGGGCAGGGGTTGTTTCCGCGGTTCTTGGGCAGTAGTAAGAAATGTGACAAAAACACACTTTTGGGAAAGTGTCTCTAAGCTATCCATAAACAAAGATGCGACAGTCTGGGCAAGCATCGCGTGCCTGGCACCTGCTCCACGCTGGCCGGGGACTTGGGCACTCACACCCTGGGGCAGGGGGACCCGCAGAGCTGGAACCCGAGCTGCAGAGGGGCGCGGGGCCGAGGGACTGGGAAACCACACGGAAGGTGAGGGGAAGCCTTTAGCTGGCCAGGAAGAGCTAGGACAGAAGTTTTGGAGCTGAACCAAGAGGAAGGAGGGGGCGTTGGATGATTAGGCGACTGGAGAAAACAGAAACCCATGTTTCAGGCAGGAAAAGCTCTGGGCAAGATGAGCGGCCTGTGTGAATCCCAGAAGGCCCAGTGGGAAAATCCCTTAGCATGGTTGTGCATACCTGTTATCCTAGCATTCTGGGAGGCTGAGACAGGAGAATCACAAATTCAAGCCCAGCCTGGGCAATTTGATGACTTAGTGAAACCTGGTCCCCAGTACCACAAAAAACATACAACAAAAAGCATTAGGCCAGGCTGTGCTAGGATATTGTTGTAAAGGTTATAAGAACCAGCTGGAGTCGAGTGTGACTGTGCACACCTGTAATCCCAGTCCTCAGGAGGCTGAGGCAGGAGGATCACTGTGAGTTATGGGCCAGCCTGAGCTATATAGTGAGACTCTGTCTCAAAACCAAAACCAAAAATGACAACCACAAAAATTAAAAAAAAATCCCTAAAAAACAAAGCCAGAAAAAGAAGCCAGTGGATCCCCACAGGCCCTCCTGAATCTTCACCTAAAATTAGCCTCCCTTTTTGGGGAGCTTGCTAGAAAGGGAGTCCGGCCTCGGAGACACTGGACACAGTGTGGGGTTGGAAAGGGAGGGCAGGTAGGGTCTGGGGGGCATCAACACACTGAACGGAGCCACTTCCAGCCCTGGTCCCACGTGGCCTTAGTGCAACTTCCGGCCACCTTCGAGCGGTACCTACACAAAGTCACGGGTGGTGTAGAAAGCAAGCCGGGCGGATAAGGAGCTCGTTATGAACCTCAAGAAAAAGGAAATGAGGCGAGGGACTGCTTTCGCTGTGCCCAGTCAGCCAGGTGGGCTCCAGGCAGCCCCCAGGAGCCCACTGGACCAGAGGTGATGCTGGTTTGCGAGGATGAGGGGAGGGGAGGGGCTTCGGAGAGTTAAAGCCTCATCTCCATCCTGAGCAGTAGTCAGCAGTCAATTCCTAAAATGGAAAAATCAAGACCCATAAATATGAGGTTTTACAACGTGAATTTAAACAAAAGCACAGGCGGAGCTAAAGATAGTGGTGAGTCTGTGAAGGAGAATGGGGGATGGGGAATTTATTTAAAAACTTAATATCTATCATGGTGTTTAACAGACGGGCAGCCATGAATCTTATTACACACACACTGTGAGCAGGGCCGGGAGGACGTCAATCCGAGAGAAGGGTAAATCGGAGTCGTTGGTAGGAGAATGGACATTGAGACCCTAATGGTCAGTGCAATAAATTAGACACAGAAGGTGAGCTAGGGGATGGTTTCTCTTCCACGAGAAGCCTGAAATGCAGATGATTTAAAGAGCAAAGTAAAAGACGGCAGGAAACAGGACGTGGACTGGGGAAGTGGGGCAGGGGCCGGGTCAGGGAGCCGGAGGCAGAGGCAGGAGCAGAAGGGGAAGGGAAAGGGGTGCAGATGGCAGGTGTGTGTGTGCCAATTCCCCACCCCGATTGTGATTTTTATACACTGCAACATATATCAACAAAAGAGAGATCAAAGTGCACCGACGTTTAAGAAATTACCCTCCATATTTTCAGAGTCAACCCTAAAACGTTCTGAGGATTTTAAAGCCAATCACCTCTATTCCCCTTGCATTGAAGTGAAATCGTCCCCCCAGGCAATTCAGCAAGGAGAAGGGCTCCTCTGACCCCTCACAAAGTTCTCAGGCCCCCTCAAACCCTAGGGCAGGAAATAGCTCCAGTAGTTTCCGAACATGTAACCCAAGGACGTCTTGAGGCCCAAAGTACTGACAAAGAAACAAGAGTCGGTCATTAGGAGGTGATTCAAATGTTTACTTAGGTCAGTTAGAGAATAGGATAATGGGTCCTATTCATAATTCTCAGCGCAAGTCCTGGAATGTCCTCTCCTCTGCTCTGTCATTTGTCACATCCATTGCTACTCTGAAGCCACCCACTGTGGAAACCGTTTATTACCTGATCTCTAAGACTCTTGCCTCTGACTCTGGCGTCTCTCTACCATTGTCTCACTTTCAGGCTCCTCTCGGAGTGTGTATGCCAAGAGGAAAAACAGATTCGCCTTCCGCAGGTTCAAAACACTATCCCTGGAAACATTTGTGAATGAATGAATTTTCTCTCATTCTGAATGCAAAATTGTATCACTATTCCATTCCTTGTTGCAATAAAAATAATTCAGACATTGTTCTTTTGAGTGTTTTCAGTCTTGTACACAAAAAATTATTATTTTGCAAAATATCAATTTAAGACTCATACACAGTGATTCTGAAACACAAGTGGATTGAAAACTTTAAGAAAAAGTTTTGATTGTAGATAGGTACAGAGAATAACCCAGTACCTCGCTACCCAAATCTAACGCACGCTAATGTTTTCATGTTTGCTTTAGGCATTTTGTAATTTTATGAAATAAGAGAGTTATGTATTAAAGAGAGTTATGTATTAAGGCAAGTGATGGCAGGACCTAGAGACATAATAGACGCAGCAGAAAGGACTTGGGAAAAAGATGGTGAAGAGAAGTTCATGGGAGCTTTTGTGAGAAACTTACTGCAAAAATCATGATTAACAGTAGGCTGTTAAACCAAGACCTCTTCGCACTGAGTTATATCCCTAGCCTTATTTTTAAAATACTTTCACACAGGGTCTCTCTAAATCGCCCAGTGTGGCTTAAACTTGCAGTCCCCCTGCCTCAGCCTCCCAGAAGATGACAGGTGTGCACCACCATAGCCAGCACTTACTACCACACAGGTAGGTCTGCAGGGCATAAATGATCTCATCTCAACTTATCGGGAAATGGAGTGTTTTGCTTTCATTTCTGAAGAACAGTTTTACCGGACATTGACTCTGAGCTTGACAGTTTTTTCCTTCCCACACTTTCATCTCATTGTCTTTTGGACTTCAGTTATTGGATAACATATTGGCTGTTGTTTGTTGGCCTCCTGTATTCTGCCTGAAGGATTTTAAGATTTTAGTTTACCCTTGGTTTTCATCTATGATGCAGCCATATGTATATTCTGCTTGTTTCTATATTGAGTTTTTAGAGGTTTTCGAAGTTTCTCATATATATGTATGTATATATATATATATATATATATATATATATATATATATATATGCATTAGTATTTTTAATCATGTTTGGAGAAACTGTGGCCAACATTTCTTTAAATACTTAAAAAATTTCCTATTTTCTTCCTTCCTTCCAAGATTCTGTTACACATCAAGATGTTTAAAATTATGGATCTATTTGATATTGAGGTTTTTACCTTTCTAAAAGTGCTTTATGCTCTGATGCCTTTGGATAATTTATCTGTCAATAAATAGTCATTTTTTTCTTCGTATCCAAGCTTCTGTTAATCTCACATAATAACTCTTTAAAAATGTCATATATTGTATGATGTGTATCAGAAAAATATGGTGTTTAAGTAAGAAAAATTAATGACACTGAAAATGCGCGTCCTCCTCCACGCCCCCTCCCTTGTTCTGGACGCACTGGTCCCACCCTCTTGGCGCTTTCTGCAGCGGTTCTGCAGGTCCTCTTTCCTGAGTGTCTTCAGCTGTGCTGTCTCTGCCGCCTGGATTTCCGCCTTGATCAGACGTTTCCCCTTCGTGGTCATTTTGACTTTGGGGAAGCGCCAGAAGTCCCGAGGTACCAGACCTGGTGAGTAAAACGGACAAGGCCACCGCCGTGTCTGTAGGAGCCCGGCTTTCCCCTGGGCGGTGCTGGCAGCAGCCGCCACCAGTACATTTTATCAGGTTTGGTAAAGACAGTCGGGAAAGGGGACGTCCAGAGCTGTTTCAGAAAGTGGAAGTGTTTGAAACAAGGGGGAGAATTGGGAGGGAAATTCTTGGCAATGTGTCTTTTACTGTAATAAAAATTTTAGAAATTTACATATGCACTGTATTTTCAATTATGCCGTGGAGTTTTCAATACATCTACCACCAGATGTATTGTTTTTAGAGTTTCCACGACTTTTTTGAGATTCATTAACTTAACTTATCGGGAAATACAGTGTTTTCCATGTAAGAATCTAAATCCATTTTTTCTGTAAAACGCTATCATATTTATCAATTACTTAAAACACTTCCCCCAGCCCCACACTTGGGTTGTCCCTGGAGCTTTTTCACTGCCTTTTTCACTTCTAAGCAGTGCTGACGAGCTTTCTGCTCCACCGAGGCGATGCACGCAGACACCGCCGGGTCACCTTCCTCCGGAGAACCAGCGAATGTCCTACTTTATCCTGAGGGCTCCGTGCTGGGCCCTTAGCCCTCCGTGCGGCCCCGGCTTGTGCTGGATCCCGAGGGCCTGGCCCTTTTGGGGGTTGCCTGAACAGCTTGAAGTGTTGGCGTCTTTAATTCGATGAGATTGGAGCTCCAGAGTCATCTGCCCCGCACTGGGCTCTGCCTGCCTCCCTGCTGTCCCCTCTCCTGCTGTCTTCTCCCCCGCTGTCCCCTCTCCCGGCTCCTGCAGCCTTTCCTGCCAGTCAGGTCTGAAGGGAGCTTCCCTGGAGCCCCGAGGGCGCCCGTGCCGCCTCTTGTTCATGTTCATTGGGGACAACTCTAGGCTCCTCTCCTCGCCTCTTCCTTCTTTCCTTCCTTCCTTCCTTCCTTCCTTCCTTCCTTCTTTCCTTCCCTCTCACCTTCCTTCCCTTTTCCCTCACTCCTTGCCCTCTCTCTCTCCTCACCTCTCCCTTTCTTTTTTTAATTTTTTTTTATTATTTTGAAGGTAGTAAAATACAACAGAACAGGATGGAACAAAGCCAATTGAGACAGTGCAGTGAAATTGGTACAGAACTTCCCAGCAGGTTACCAGGATCACAGTAATAGGTACCATAGTATATCTCGTTATCTTCACAATAGTTGTTCTTTCAATCAGGTATAGCAAAATCAAAGGAAATACAGAATATTATAGAGTTTATCAAAACAGAATATTGAATAGAGCAATACCATTAATCAGGACAAAGCAGAACAGTGATAACAATATTTGCCTTCAGAGCGATGGTAGAAGGAAATCCCCCTTATTTGCTGTATTACGTATGGTTATCCTCCCAAGAGATGCTCAGATCTGTGGCTCCCACTTGCTAATGGGGGGGTGGTGGAGGATAGGGGGGATGGATGGGATGTTTGATTCTCAGCCCGCACACAGGTAGGCTCACAGCCGCTTACCAGGGTGCTGAGCTGGTTGCTCAGTTTCCCAGTGCCCTAAGTTCCAACATGGTGTGGGTCTCCTCCTTCTTCTTAACCGTAGTGGGAATTGAATCCAGGACCTCTGCACTGAGCTGCACACCCAGACCTTTTTAAAGTTTTATAAATGTGAGGCAGAGTCTTGACAAATTGTTAAGCTGCCCAGGTTAGGATGGAATTTTGCATTCCTCTTGCCTCAGCCTTCCAGATTGATGGGCTCCCAGGCGTGTGCCGCCATACAGGGCCCAAACCCCCAGTGTGACCCTTTCTTGTGCTGTCCTGGTGTGGCCCACAGAGCGGACAGGCTTGGTGAGTGTCGAGAGTCCAGCACCCTGCAGCCTGCCCTGTCCTCCGGGTGCTGCAGGTGCTGGGGACGTGCTCCTCAGGGAAGGTGGTGCTGCACTGCAGACGAGCAGCCAGGGCTGTCCCTGGCCACTGTTGCAGGTGACATCCTGCATCACCGGGTCAGCCGTGGAGAGGTGGAGGTCGCTGCCTCCGTGGTGTGACCTGGTCCCCTCCCCATTGCAGGGGAGCCTGGGAAGCCTGGTCTCCCCACTTCTGCTTGCTTTGGCTCCTCCTGAGCTGCACGACCCAGTGGCTTTAATGTTCTGTCTACAGTTTATCACTGTTACCAGCAGGTAACGTTGGGCACAAACTACCCCGCTGTTATCAGAGCTGCGGAAAAGCATGTTCAGAAATGAAATAATGATGCCTATTATTGTTACTTGTATTTCGCATGATGCTGAGGCCTAACACGTGCAAAAACTAAGAAAAAAATAAAAGTTGTAAGAAGGGGAATGAAAGAAACAAACTGAATTATTTGCAGTATGAAAATAAAAAAACTATAAAAAGAATTGTAATTAAAATAGGTTAGGAACAATGCTAGGTGTTTTAAAAACTCTATTGCTTTTTTTTGTTTCTTTCTTTTTTTTTTAATCTTTTTGACACAAGGTTTTGCCTTGCAGTTCAGGCTGGCCTTGAACTCGCTATGTAGCCCAGGCTGGTCTCGAACTCACAACAATCCTCCTGCCTCAGCCTGGGACTATAGGTGTGTCCTACCATACCTGATCTATTGCTTTCTATATAGGTCTCTTAAATTATATTTTGGGTACAAAGAAATTTGTCTCAGATTCCAAGCAGCTTTCCCTCCTACAGTCATTCCAAATTCTCCCGTTTCTTGAGTTTTTTCTGCTTTTGCTACCCAAGGAAACTTGGCTGAAGGAGAAGAGGTTTCTTCAAGCTGAGGTGGGGAGAAGATGAGCGAGCGGCTTCTCCCCCGTGGAATCTAGTGAAGAAGGTGAAGCTAAATGAACCCCCTGAGGACAGAGACCCTGTGGCCTCCACTGTGGTGTCCCCAGCAGGGAGCACCTTGAGTCCCGGCCAGAATAGGTATCAATCAATATTTACCAAGGGAACACATTGCTATTTTTAAATGTTTGAAGGACTCTAGTGAAGGAAGGGCTGATCTGGCTTGCCTAGGAGCTCCCGGAGAGACAGAGCATCCGAGGACAGGCCAGGCAGAGTTCGTGGACCTTGGACTCCTGCCCACGGACACCCGAGTGGAAGATGGATGGACACCTGGCAGAGATCGAAACAACAGCTGGAGTCTGGATTTTGACCTTCATGGAAGAAGATGAAAGAAAAAGCGAACAGCAGGTTGATGAACAGCCCTGTGACGGCCTGTAGTGGTTCTTGCCTCATGACATCCATGCCTCCATCTGGATCACCGCCATATTGAATGGAGGTTTGCTGCGGTGCAGTTGATGGTCTGCAACGTTGAAGACCAGGACACGAATGGCATCTTAACTTCTGGCTGGGTTCTGTGTGTTAGTCACTCTGGGGGAGGCCAGTCACCATGTCACAAGGACTCTCAGAGAGCCCTGGGGAGGGTCATGTGTAAAAGAGCAATCTTCTAGCATCATGCATGGGCCATCTGGGTAGCAGGACTCCCAGCCTTGGTTAGCGTTCAGATATTTCCAGATCCATAAGAACCAGCAGCTCCATAAGAGATCCTGAGTCGGAACCACTAAACTGAGGCCACCCCTGGATTCTTGGCCCCTGGGAATGGTGAACCCTGGCAGATTATGTTTAGGCCATGGTAGGTTGATTTATGACACGTAACTTTGGGGCTTGAAGCACTGGAATCTTAATCCGGTTCTTCCCAGCTTTAATGTTTTTACATTTCATCACCTCCCTTTGGATTACCTTTGATGTATACCCCGGACACTGTCTGCGCAGTGTCTGTGTGCAGGGAATTCCTGCAGGTGAGGAGCTGGTTAAGAAGGGGTGCTACCATGCCCCTGGAGGATCTCCCCTCTAATCAGAGGATTCCCAGAGGCCAAGAGGCACACCCCACCTTTGTTCCACACCCAGCTCAGTGCCTGATGCACTACAGCTTCCCTCTAAATGCTCATGCTTCACTTTAAGTCAAGATGCATTTATCAAAAGCCTGTGTTTTGGCCCTTTGTGTCTCTCCAGTGGTTAGTCCTCCTGGCTGACTATCCAGCAGGGGGCAGTGCAGTGCACCTGTGAGCCCCACTGAAATCCTTTAGTTTAGATACGTTTTTTTTTTCATGCATCATGTGGCTGTGTTCTCTAGGAGTTCGCTAGCTTCTTTTACCCAAAAGTATGTGACATATATGTGACCAGATAACTACAAAATGCAACACACAGTTCCAAAGCAAAATATTTAGTGATTGTCAATGCAGATACAAAACTTGATGTAACTTGTCTTAGTAAAAACGCAATGCTACCCACATAGGACACTTAAAGCTCAGATAAATAGAATTTATTTTGATTTCCAATAAAAACCAAAATATTTGAGGATGTCTCAGAGGTGTGCCAGGAACTAGGAAAGCTGCTGTAGGAATTACGAAGAGAGGATGAGTCTATCATGTGGGTGCACCTTGAAGTGCTGTGCTCGGTGAGGCAGGCCAGTCACAGAGGAGTATCTGATTCCCTTCCTATGAAATGTGCAAAACAGGCAACTTTCTAGACATGTCAGGTGGGTTAGTGATTGCCCAGGACAGGAGGAGATGTCATTTAGAGGTGATAGCCACTGGGTATGAAGTTTCTTTTCGGGGCAATAAAATGTCTTAAAATGAGGTAATTATAATAGTTGCAAAATTCTAAGAGTGTGCATTTCAGTACTGAATAGTTTACTTTAAATGAGTAAATTACATCTCAAAATTGTAAAAAACAATCATGGTCAGCTCACTGTTTACATTTATCTTGTTATCCTCATTGATTAGTCTTTGAAAATACGTCAGTCCTTGGGATGGCTGTGACTGTCGTGGGCCATGTGTGCGTGGAAATGCCAGCAGGGGTCCGGCATAGAACCACAACCGTCCACATGCTCAGCATCTGGAAAGTTTTCCATGGTTGCCACGTGGCCCCCATTCACAGATAGTGGCTGGGTCAGCAAAGAGTCACTAATCCCACGACTGCAGCCACAAGGGTTGACCTGCAGGTCAGCATGGTGACCTCCAACCCAGCTGGCAGCAATTAGAGGCATAGAACAGCAGCCCCAGGACTACACAAGCGGCCACAATTTGTTTCAAATTCTGCCTCGGCTTGTAAGCAAGATCTGCCTTCTTGCAGGGGGCAGGACGGCCAGTGTAAGAAGCACCTCCCCAAAGGTGGAACCGACAATTCCATTCAATCGGGCAGAATGGAGGAAATTTTGAGGAAATCACCCCGTTAGGGGTAGTTGCTGACCTGGTTCTGTTGGTGGAACTGACCAAGATCACTCCATGAACTATGTCTGTGACGCTATGTCGACAAAGTGGGCCTCTTAGGAGGAGCCACAGTTTAGAACTGAGGATCCCTGTGAGCAAATATTGTCCAGCCACTGGAGGCCTCAGGGAAGGCGTCAAGTTCCTGTCTGCTGTCTCTGTTGTTGCAGTAGCCGTTGTTGGAAAAGTTGTGGTCACTTTCCCTGTGTCCAGCCTGCCTTGTGCTTGGCCAGGAAGATGAAGCTGGGGGCACGGCAGAGTTCTCCAAAGCTGATGAGAGTTTCAGCTCGGACCATGGTTATATGCTGCCCTGGGAGCATGTCTCCGTTTTCGCTCTTTGCACAAAAAGTGACTCTTGGTGTTCTTTCAGGGTCTTTGGTCACCTTAGGGACAAGAAAGCGATGGGAGTGAGTGGTGGCTTTTCTCTGCCAGCCCTCCTCTGCTTCCCCACTGCAGCTGACCATGCAGGGGCCAGGGGCCAGACATGGTGTACACAGAGGCAATGAACCAGGAAGGCAGGAACTCTTCTCAGGCGGCCAAGAGGAGTTTTGAGCTCTATCTTAAGGCATCACCTACATTATCTAATAGTTTTCCCGGCAGGGCCCTCCGGTCGGGCTGTCACTGCACATTGTAGAGAAAGAGATCGAGGTGCAGAGAAGTTGGCCAACATCCTCCAAGCCGCCCCCTTATGAGTCGTTGCTGCACTGTAGAAACTTCCCTCTTAATATGCTGGGGTGTTTTCTGCCAGGCTTTTTGTCCACCCAGTTTTTCATTTTGCTTTGTTATTTTATCTTTGCCTAATTGAGAGGTCGAACTGTACAAACAGCTGCATTTCCCAGGGGTTTTCTACTTGGCAGAATTCCAAGCCCTCACGGGTCCTGCGTTGCATCTCTGTAGAATTCACACTGCAGACACAACCATCTCTGGAGGATTCTGTTGTGTTCCATCAGCAAAAGGTCTTTATCTGGTTGAGGGAAGGTATAGTCACGTGCAGTCACTTTCACTGCTGGAACAAAATGCCTGACACCCATGTCCTAAGAGGAGAGATTACTTGGCTCTTGGTTTAGAGGATTCAGTCCACGGCCTGCTAGCTCTGAGGCAGAAACAGATGGTGGAGGGGACCAGAAGAGGAGAGCTGCTCGAATCATGGCGGCCAGGAAGCACAGAGAGAAGGGAGGAGCTGGGGACAAGCAGATATCCTTCCAGGTCCACCCCTGTGACCACCTGCAACTAGGTCCCTCCTCCTATCAGCACATTCAGCTGCTGACCTCATTAATACACCAGCGCACAGAGGAGAGTAGCGCCCCCTTGATCCAGTCACCTTCCCCACAGGAGACTGTTGGGGACAATTTAGATTTAGACCATAACATGTTTCTGCTTCCAACTTTCTTCAGTCCTAATCTCTTAAACCTTTATATGAAATTCCTTTGCCTAAAAATGCAAAAACTGAAGAGACTACACTTTATTAGGATGGCATTCACTGGGCTGTCCAGAAAGGCTTGGCCAGGGGTCAGGAGGAGGCCTGGCTTCATGTGAGGACACAGCAATGTGTGGGTTCCCTGGTGCCTCAGGTGTACCTGCAGCCCTGGAAATGAGGGGGCTGAGCAAGGCTCTGGGTGTGCTTTACTCTATCATGGAACCAGTAGGTACAGTCAGCCCGTGCCCAGACACAGAGCTACAGGCTGGGGTCCAGTGGGACCCATTACCTGAGCAGGACAGCGTGCCTCCTATCCGTGCTGGAGGTTGGCTCTGGAACACAGAATAACGCACCTTCTCATCTCGTACCCCACGTCTTTCTGCCCCTTCCGGTTTGCAGAGGCTCTTTCAGGAGGATCCCGTGAGACCAACAGCCAAGAAACATCATTTAGTTCTGCAGTGCCAGCCGGCTCCCGGGAATTCCGTTACTTTGATAGAAAGTGACTCTTCCGAGAGATTAGGCTGTCCTGGGCCTAATCCTTCACACTTCATGGGACATCAGGCTTAGTTATGAGTGAAATCTTATAAAGAAGATGTGAGTAAAAAATATAAAAAGCTCCAAACTCTGCTTTCTTATTTCTGCTAGCAATATTTACAGATAAGATTGTGTCAGGAAAGCCAGGACCACAGATACTGAGGAAGTGTGTCCTTGAATTGTATTAGAAAAGACATGAATTTGTTTTGTAACAGGGGGATGTTTTTTCCTTTTTCTGTGTGTTTCCAGTGAGGAGAAGCCTTCTGAGCTGTGTCCTGGAAGAGGGGGAAGATGTGAAAACCCTCATAATCATTCCCACCCCTTATTTCTTCACATGAGTAGAGGGGCAGGTGGATGATACCCTGTGCTGCTTGGACCGCATCACTGTGGACGGCGTTAGATGCAAAAAAAAAAAAAAAAAAAAAAGAATTCCATCACATCCGTCTTGACTGTTTGCCTTATGGAAGTAAGAAAGTCTTAAGCTTCTAGCTCCCATGAGTGTCTGGGTTACTTTTCTCATTGCTGAGACAAAATATGTGGTGCCCAAAGTTAAAGGAGGAAAGATTTGTTTGGTTCACAGTTTGCAGAGGTTTCTGTTTATAGTTGGCTCCAAGGCGGGGTGGCGCGGCAGACAGGCACCGCAGAGGAG
Source organism: Dolichotis patagonum (assembly GCA_004027295.1). Classification (NCBI taxonomy): domain Eukaryota; kingdom Metazoa; phylum Chordata; class Mammalia; order Rodentia; family Caviidae; genus Dolichotis; species Dolichotis patagonum. Next base: position 37,997 of record PVJX010007311.1, on the reverse strand, counting down.
AAACGGTCCATGGCAGCCAGCCAGGAGAGAGCACATTAGCCCTCTTTCCATCCCTTGTTTTATATGCAGGCTGTCTGACCTAGGATAGGGGTAGTATTCACACCCTTAATCCCAGCCAGAACTATGCCAGAACCAATCAGTGGACTGATCTAGTAATCACACACCCTTGGTCTAAGCACCACACACTTTAGATCCAGCCACCCCTGAAGAGACATCCGATAACCACACTGGATGGGCATCTACTCACAGGCTTTGGAGGGGCATCTAAACATAAGCCATAACACATGGGTGAGCACAGCCGAATTAAGGAAGGATCTGCTTCTGAGGAGTAACTGTGTGTGTGACGCAGCCTGGGATCCTCTATAAAGCTGCCAGCATGAAGAACCTACCAGGTATGAGGCCCAAAGCACACATTTTAATGTAGTTAAGCAGAGAGTTCTATGCTTATCTAGCCCACCAATCATTGTGGTTCTCTGGCATCCATTTGGTCACACACGTGTATACTCATCAACTGGAATCCTAGAGAGAAGAGCAGAGGGCCTCAGGCCTTCCAACTTCCAACAGTCTCCAGGGCCCCAGTCCTTGAACCCTGGTTACCGTGCTCTCCAAGAAGTTCTCTGCTTTCTCATTTTCCGCTGGAGGTTTTCTTTCCTGGCCTCAACATCCATAGAATCTTTTCCTCCAGTCTTTTTCACAAGTATCAAACTTTTAAAACCTCCAAGCTTGGTCTTCTTCCAGGACCTACTTGTCTTTTCTTCTTTCCTGCCTGTGACTGTCAGTGTGATGGTATAGGACACTCCCAGCAGTTGTAAGCACAGTTCTGGGTGTATCTGTGGCTGATGGATGTGCAGGCCGCAAACCAAGGGAGGAAGACCCACCCTGGATGTGGGCTGTGCCAACCAACGGACTTGTACCCTGGATGGAGTAGAAAAGGGAAAAGGAAGAAGGTGTGACTCTTTTCTATAGAGCTCCAGTCTTCACCACTGCCTTTAGATAGCAGCTGCAGCTTCCTCAGCCTCACAAGTCCGACTTGAAACAGGCGGCAACTCTCCAGGGATCTTCCAGCCTTCGGCCTTGGTTGGCGCTGCATCTCTTGTCCCACGGCCTCCATCTTCTTGGGGTGGGAAACTACTGAACGTGCTGGCTCTGCTGTGCAGAGGTCATGCGGACTCTCCTGCCCCTGATCCCACCAAGGATTCTGAGATTGTAGGCCAACCTCATAAATCCCACTGTGTAATTACACATACATTTTCTATTGACTCTGTTCCTCAAGAGAACCCTAACACAATATCATTCCCCCAAACTTGTCTACCCCCATAGATTTGTATTCAACCTGTCTTACTTTTCTCTTGCAGCTGAAACAAAAGATCCAACACCCACAAGTTAAGAAAGGAAAGGTGTTTTAGCTCACAGTTTGTAACGGCTTCAGTCCTTAATTGGCTGGCTCCAAGGCAGGAAGATGATGATATGTAGAATTCAAAAGACTGAGCCCCAGAGGAATCCTGTGATCTGCACAAGAGCACCCCTTAAATAGGCAGCTAAATATTGATGAGTGCATACACGTAAGAAAATTACCCATGGCTGGGACTAGAAACACCACAAAGGATTAGGGGTAATGGCGCTGGACACTCACAGGAGGCTGGGAATAATGCCCACTGCCGTCAGCCTGAACTGGAAACTTCATGATTGATGGATCTTCCCTCACATGGAGAACGAAAACTGTGGATTAATCACTGCTCCAGCCCCACTTACACAGGCCTTATAATCAGCATCTACACGGAGAGAACATTGGCTAAAATCAAGATCCAAATGGACAAACTTCCCAAATGGCTGCATCCCAGAAAAAACTTCAGAAATATTTATAAGGATGGAAAAATACCAAAACCCAACAAGATAAAACTCACAAAGTCTGGAATCTGGGTCCATCCGGTTCTCCCACCGGTCCCCTCCGCATCCCTGCAGCTCTGGCCAGACGTGCGGCAGCCACGGAGCAGAGGTGTCGCTCTGCGAGGCTCCCTGCGCCTCAGCCCCGCCCGCAGCTTCCGCATGCACCCCCGCCCTGAGCCCCAAGACGCCCAAGAGTAAGTCAGCTCGGCGACGGCGACGGGGTGGCGCAGGACACCAGAAGGGAATCCGAGGCGGGCTACGCCTGCTCCTGCAGAAGTGGAAACGAAGCACAAAAAGGCGGCGGGAAAGGATAAATCTTCGGACAAAAAAGTGCCGGCAAAAGGGAAGAGGAAGCCAAGGGAAAAAGAGGCCCAAGTGGCTCATCAGGAAACCAAGGAAGATTTATCTGGGGAAAACGAGGAGCTTGCAGCCTCCGCCGAAGCAGAAGAGAAAGAAGCCGAGTCTGGTTAACTACACACTGTGTTTTCTGTCTCCCCTCTTGTGCAATAGTTTTATCAACTATTTTTGTGCAATAGTTTTATCAACTATTTTTAAATGTAAGTTTTGCAGTAGCTCTAGAAACATTTTTTAAAAGGAGGGAATCCCACCTCGTCGCATATTTTTTAAAGTGTAAATGATTTTTTTTTAGAGGTGAAATCATTCGCTCGTTTATTTTTTGGTACAACCAGGAAATACTAGGGTGTTGAGTTACGCAGGCTTTGGTTGGTAGATGGGATTTAGTTTTATATCCTGCAACACAACGCACACTAAATGGCAATTTGGAATCATAGTCATGCACTTAATATGTCTTGGATATTTTAAATGACTTCTATTCCCACATTGTTTTTAATAGAATTGTTTCCTAAAGAAAACTACTTCCTCATTGTTGCCCTGTGGGAATCCTGTGCAGTTTGTGGTTTGGGCATGGTCGTCTAATTTACTTAAATTTACCTAGTTTTGTTAATGTGCTGTGAAAGATTGGAAATTTGAGTATGTAGTGTCTATGACATGAATCATGACTCGTGAATCAGTAGGACGTAACACTTTATTAACATTTGAAGATACTGGTACTGAATCCTCTTACTAAAAATCTGCCTCCAAATTTGAAGCTGGAAAGTTACTGGAATAACTGAAAAAGAAAAGATACATGGCTTTTTAGACTTTTTGATACGTGTTAAGAGTTGTGTACCAAGTGAAATGTCTATACTGATTGATCGTCAACACAGCCAATAAGATCTCAAATATGGAAGACAAAAAAATTCACAGTCTGACATTCAATAAAAATTTTTGGAAAAGCAAAGAATCAGGAAAATATGATCTTTAACGACAAGGATGTTAGAATTAGCAGACAGAGCATGAACAGAGCATCGGGACTGTATTTCATAGGTTAAGAAAATTAAAATGAGACATGGGAGAGAATAAGAAAACTTCACTTGGGCTTCTAAAAATAAAAACAATTGCTGTGATGAAGAATATGCTGGATGAGGTTAATGTCAAATTAGACATGTAGAACAGAAAATTAGTGAACTTAAAAATAATGATTCAGAACAGGCCACGGAGATAAAAGACACCAAAGAACACAGCACCAGTGAGGTGTTGGGGAAACTTTAAGCAACCTAATACATGTGCAATTAGAGTCCACGAAAGAGAATTTGTTAAATTTTTCTAAGTTTCATGCAATCTGTAAACTCACAGATTCAAGAAACTCAGTCAACCCAAAGTACAGGAAACATGAGGGAGGAAAAACCTACAAAGCATATCATAACCAAATTGCCACGACTCTTAGAAAAAGGGAGATCTTAAAACCATTCAAAGCAAAAAACTTCAAAAAAATCTATATGTAGGACCAGATCAAGATGCCAGTAGATTTCTTGTTAGCGGCAAAGCAAGAGGACATTGGAACAACATCTCTAAAGCTAAGAGAATAAACAAGCAAATCTTTCATACAAGAAATCTGTATCTAGCAAAAATGTCTTCCAAAAATAGAAGTGAAGGAAATAATCCTTTTGATGTAGAAAACTGAAAGAATTAATCATCAGCAGACTCACAGTACCTGAAATGTTAAAGGAATTCTTCAGGCAGACAGAAAATGATACTGGATGAAAATGTGGATTCACATAAGGGAATAAACTCTGGAAATGGTAACCACACACACACACACACACACACACACACACACACACTTACTATTTAAGTATCTTTACAGCATAATGACTAAGCAAAGTAGTAATAATATAGTATTGAGTTTATAACATGCAAAAGTAAGGTCTATGATAATAACGTACTATTTCTCCAAAGAATATCCTTTGATGTTCCTATATATCAAATGTTATTTTTATCATTTGAAGGAAGGCTGCCTTAAATTAAAAACATATCCCATAAATCTAAATTAAATACTAAGATAACATAACAAAGCCAACAAAGGGCCTAAATTAGAGTCAGGAAATATTTAATTAATTCAAAAGAAAGTAGAAAAAATGACTGAAGAACAGATGGAACAAACAGAAAACAAGTACTAAGATGATAGACTTCAACCTAATCATATCGGTAATCACAGTAAATGTAAATTGCTTAAATATCTGCAATAAAAAAGCAGATAATTTTAGTTTGGATTTAAAAATTAAGACTCAATTATATTAAATATAAAAATCCAAATAACTTAAAGCTAAATGATGTCCACACTAATAAAAATGAACCTGGAGTGGCTATTGTAATTTATCAGACTAAGTAGATTTCACAGCAAATAATATTTGCGAAGACTAAAAAGGTAATTTCACAGTAATAGAGATGTTGCTTGATCAGAGGAAATAATGCTTCCAAATGTTTATGCTGTTAATAAGAAAGCTTCAAAATGCTTCAGACAAAAAACTATATTACTGCAAGGAGAAATAGACAAATACACAATAATAATCAAGTATATCAATAGCCCTATATCAATATTTGAGAAAACACACTGAGAGAAAATTAACAAAAATATAGAAAAATTTGAACAATACTAAACTGTTCAAAGTAAAAAAAAAGTTGATCTAAATGACATTTATAGAACATGTAAGTCTCCATTGCAGAGACTCCAAGTCATAGAAATATGTTCTATGACCATAGTGGAATTAAATTAGGGATCAAATTAAATTCTAAATCAATAACTGAAAGATCTCCTGAAAAAATCTCCAAATAATTGGAAACTAAGTAATAGGTTTAAATAACCCATGTACAAATAAATTAAAGGCAGAATTATATTTTATTTATACTGAATCAAAATAGAACAGGTCAAGTTCATGGACTGTCACTCAAAATAGTATTTTGCCATGACAATAATATTAGAGGAGAAAAAAATTAAATCAAGAACCTAAGCTTCTACATTGAGACATGAGAAAATCAAAGGCAAAATAAACCCAAATTAAGCTAGGAAAAAGGGAAATAACAAGGTCAGAGTAAAAAGTTTGTGAAATAGAAAACATAACAATACATAATATGTGTTTATTAAAAGTTTGTTCTTTAATAATACAATTGATAGGGGTTGAGGATTTAGTTCAGTGGTAGAATGCTTGTCTAACAAGCTGGAAGCCCTGGGTTCGGTTCTTAGCACCAAAAAATAAAAAACAAAAACAAAAACAAAATATAGTTGATAGACCTCTAGCAAGATTTACCAGAAGAAAAAGAGAAAGGACATATACTATTTCTCCAATCTATTCTTTAATATCCTTTGATGTTCCAATATATCAAATGTTACTATATCATTTGAAGGAAGGCTGCGTTAAATTAAATACATACCCTATAATCTTAGAAATGCAACTGGTGATCTAGAATATTCTAGATACAGCACATAGATAATGGGAAATATGAGCAACTTTTTTTGTTAATGAATTTGACAATACAAATCAAATAGGCAAATTTCTTGAAAGACACAAAGCTCACCTAAGAAGAAACTGCCAAGCTGAAAAAGTCCCATCTCTCATGAAGAAATTGAACTTGTAGTTTAAGGCATCTGCACAAAGAGAATTCTAGCTCTCATAACTTCACTTGTAAGTTCTACCAGACATTTAATAGAGCAATAGTGTCAATGCCACATAAATTCTTTGAAAAAACTGAAAGGAAGGAAATACATTCCAACTTACTACCTTAATACCCAAATGAGACAAAGAAATAAAAGAAAAAAGTTAAAAATGACAGCCCAATATCCTTCATGCAGCTAGAAGCAAAAGTGCTTTGCAAAATATATATATTTTATAAACATATTGAGTTTATCCCAGGACTCTGAGATTGGTTTTAAAATTTGAAAATCAACCATTGTAATTCCATCTTAGTAGACATTGTAAAAGATTTCACAAACTCCATCATCCATTCCTGAAAGATATTCTCAGAAAATGGTGGTTTTGAGCTGATAAAAGAGCGTCTGAGATCCCTCCTAAGATCTGGATCATGATAACGTCCTCTGTCAACATTCTATTCAGTATTTTACTGGAGGTTCTAGCCAGTGCAATAAGACAATAAAGAGCTAATAAAAGGCATCCATATCGGAAAGCAAAAGATACAATTAGAAAATGACCTGCTTCAAGGCTCACTGTAAAGCTATGGTAATTGAGATAATTGTTGTTTGTATGAAAGTAGAGAAAAATATCGATGCAGTGGAATGGGAAGTCCAGAAACTTAGTTACACTCAGATGGACAAGTAATTTTCCATAAAGGCATTAAGGTAATTTAATGGCGACATGCTAGTCTAATCTATTCAATAAACAGTGATAGTTCAGTATTTATAGGCAGAAAAGAAACTTAAACCCATTCTTTATATGGTATGCAACATTACATGAAATGGAATAAAAAATCTGAATGTAAAACTTAAAACTATGATGCTCCTAGAAGAAAATATAGGCCAAAACCTTTGGGACCTTATAGAGCAAAATTTTGTTCGAAAATTTTTGATCTGTATTAGTACACGCTTGCAGTATGTATTGATTACATTCACTGTGGGGAGTGGGGTCGTGTACGTAGCCTCCTCCTCCCCTCCCATCTCTCCTCCTCTTTCCATCTTTTGGTTCCCTTCCCATTAGCAAAAGCTCTATGTCCACTTAAAAATTTTTTTAAAAAAAATTCCCCTCCCTCCTTTCCTTTTCCCCCTTGCTTCATTTCATGTTCCCTTTTCAAAACTGACAAAGATCTCCCTACTTCTTATTATCTTTTATTTTATTCTTTATATTTTGAGTCTCTATATAAGAGAAACCATGTGGCAGTATTGAAGCGTGCAGATCTGATTTATTTCATTTAATGTCATGGTAGCAAGTTGCATCCATTTACCTACGAATGACTCGGGTTTATCTTTCCTTATGGCAGAGTGGCTCTCTATTGTGCATGAATATCGAATTTTCGGCCACTCTTGCGTGGTAGCCGCCCTCGTGCCATGGGATGCGCTGCTTTTCCTACTTTTACTTGGCCCAAACTTGCTCTGCAGAAAGGTTCTTTCTTTTCTTACCTCTAATTTGCTGCTGTTAAGGAAAACAGTAATTTTTAAAAACCTATTCATCTGTTGATGGGCACATGGGCCATTCCCATTTAGCTGTTATACATTACCAAAGCAAAAGTTTCTTAACTACAAAAGCATGATATGTAAAAGTGCACGTTTTAAAAAAGTACAAGTTGGTAAATTAAAATACAACTAGGTAAAATATTTACGTGTCTGTGAGATACAGTTAAAAGGACAAACCGTCAAAGCACAGGAATACATTTGTATGGGCTCGGGATGTTGTTTGATAGCAGAGTCCTGTGTGAAATTCTGAGTTTGATCCCTAACATAAAAAAATACTCCCCCAACCAACCAACCAACCAACCAAACACAGAAACATATTTGTGGCAAGAAATACTTATAAAGTATCTATCATCAAAGTTTTATCTACAGAATATATAGGGATATTTCAAAACTCAGCTGAGAAAACAACCTATTAAAACAAATAAAATATGTAAACATATACTTTACCAGGAATTCATCTGCATGGCAAATAAACTTGAGAAAAGGGACACACAGCTCAGACCCACAGCACATTCCCTAGAGTGCATTCTTTTAAATAGATTGTGCTGATTTGGATATGTTTTGAGTGAGTGAGTCCCCCAAGGTTTCCTGTGTTGGAAGCTTGGTCCCCTGGGTGAGATATGGAACCCTTAAGAGGTGGGGCTACTGCAGGGTCACTCAGTCACCGGTGCATTACCCAGGGAAGGGATTAATGCAGTTACACGAGTTAGTTCCCTGAGACGGGTGGCTTCAGGAGGGCGGGCGAGGCTGGCCACTCCCACACCGCTGACTTCCTGGCTTGCCAAGATCACTTCCTCGTGCGCAAGCTCCCCCATGGCTCCATATGCCAAGGGCTCCTCATTAAAGCCAAACTGACAGGAGCCCCCCAATCTTGGAGGGCTTCAAAAACCATGAGCTGCATAAACTCTTTTCTTTATAGGCTACCCAGCCTCAGCAATGGAAAACTGACTGGAACAGGTTACTGCAAAAGTTTAACTTTTGGTGTTCACTTATTTATGATATATTCACAATCCATCCCCAGGAACTAGGGTGCTAGGACACTGCAGCTGGCAGAGCGTCGGTCATTTAAGGGTAACCATCTTTCATTCTGGGATGTCAAGGGCCATCTGGGCTTGCTCTGCTCACTGGGGTGAATCTCCCCAGAATGGTCGAACTGCCTGCGGCGTTTCCTGGTTGATGATGTCTCTGAGTTGAATTTTCAAGGTTTTTTCTGTTCACTCATTTATTCCATGCCTATTCTGATCCAGGCAGTGTGCCAGACCCCGAGGCTACCTAGATGAATACCATACGGCCCTTGTCTTTGTGGAGGTGAGGAAACAAGGGGTGAAGCAGGGAAGTCAGGATCGTGTGAGGTCATGGGGCCCGAGGTATAGCTTAGCGGCATAAGCACCCGTCTGGCAAGAGCAAGGTCCTGAGTTTGATTCCCGGAAGAGAGAGAGAGAGAGAGAGAGAGAGAGAAACAGAAAGAAGGATAGTGTGGGGTCAGGCCACCTGTAATAAGGAGGATTAGCCAGAGGAAATAGTCCTGGAGTAAACCAGTGGCCCCAAAGGTGACTTTGGTGAGGCAATAAAAAGAGAATGTGGCAGCCAACAACAAAATCACTTGTGTCCTTTCCACAGTTTGTGGCTTCCCTGCCTCTCCTGTCCCTCATCCTCACTCGTTCTTTGCTCCCCCTGGTGCCCTTCAGATCTCAGCTCAGTACAGCCTGTCTTTTGCACGTCCTCAGGATGCGTGCTTGTAACTTGTGGCACTTGTCCTGACTGTACTATCACTTTTATGCATGCATAGCTTTGGTTTCTCTCCCTAACCCCAGCACACAATCCGAGGCAGAGCACAGGTCTGTCTGATTTGCTAAGCTTTTCTACCTCTAGAGGCTGTCCTTGGCAGTGGGTGGGTGTTCAGCACCTTGTGCTGAGTGAAAGGAATGAATGAATGAGTGAATGAATGAACAGATGTGTTGAAGAGAGGCTGAGGAAGCAGCCCTAATTGCTGCGAGCTGATAGTATCTGAGGGCTGAGGAGGTTGGTGGTGCAGGCGCTCGGGTTGCCAGCAGGCTCAGGCTGAGACACCATATGGCAGGTCCAGTACAATTGCATCACTCAGAAGACTGGAGAGATCTCAGGAAGAACTAATGCACCCCACCGCACCTTGCCAGCTGGCTACACGTTGCCAGCCACGGTCACCCCAGAGTCCCCAGGGCTGTCAACCATCTATATACTAAGTGCTCTTTGATGCCATCCTCGACACCTCCATGTGGGGGTCAGGCTTGCCTAATTTGCAGATCGTCTTGGGCATTTGGTGTCACGGGAGACGCCATGAGGCTCTTTTCCTGAAGGAATTTCACGAAACCTGCATGGAACTGAGTGAAAAGTAAACTGCTACAGTCAAGGAAAAGCAAGCCCAAATAGACAAGTCAAGAATTCTCCAAAATAAGACATTCATCTGTCTTCAAAATACTGTTAAGGGAATGAAAAGAAATGGAAATAATATTTGTAGGAGGAAATATTTGCAAAGTATGTCCTATAAAAGTCTTGTTTCCAGAATATTTAAAGAACTTTCAACACTTTATAATAAGAAAACAAATAACAATGCGTGAAATGTATGAATGCACTTTTCACCGAGAACTCATATGCATGGCAAATAAACTTATGAAAAAGTAATCAACACATTAGCTATTAAGGACATACAAACTAAAACTACAATATGTGCCCTACTACTTATTGTTTTAATTAGATTATTTGCAAATGTTGATTTTATTTTTCCAACATAACAAGTAGATTTATGGATCTGAAAGTTCTGTGAGTCTAGCCACATTTCTATAGCTCTGTGATCTGCACTTCACTTCTCTGAATCTCACTTTTTTATACAGAAGATGGGTAAAGTTATTTTTGTTCAACTTTTGTTGGAAGGTTTAGTAAGCGATTCAGGACAACGGTGCATGTGAAGAACACAGCTTCTCTAGACCATCGCTGCTGCAATAGTATTGTAGGGAAGGGATTGTCCCAGGGCTGGGGAAATCGGGGGATAAAGTCTCCAGAGGGCGCCTCTTAGAATGTATCATGAGGAGGAGCCATGCAAATCACAGTTGCGGAACAAAGTCAAGGGGAGAAGGTGTCTTGGTCAAAGCTAAGGATGAAAGTGACCAGTATGTTCAGTGACCTCACAGGCCAGAGGGGTGGGTCCATGCGCCAAAGTGGCAAAGGGTAGGCTGGAGAAGGGTTCGATTACATGTTTTTATCTGTCCTGCCAAGAGTGGGGCTCTATCTCCGTGGGGAACAGTGGGGAGTCCTGCAGGACTGTAAGCGCCTCAGGTCTAAACCTGAAACACATTTTCCTGAGAGTGTGTCTTCAAGAGCCATCCATGGAGTTAAGAAGAAAAAAAACTTTTTTAAAAATTTAAAATATAGTAAAATCCCACAGAACAAAGCCAATCAAAACAAAGCAGCAAAATTGGTAGAGAATTTCAGAGCAGAATATTAGGAAAACCACAATAGCTACCACAGAATATCTTGTTATCTTCACAATAGTTGTCTATTCCATCAGGTGTAGCAAAATCAAACCAAAAATAAAACAGAATAAAACCAATCAAAACAGAATATTGAATAAAGCAAACACAATTAATTAGAACAAAGCAAAACAGTGAGAACAACATTGGATTTCAAAGACAAGACAGAAGGAAATCCCCCATATTTGCTATATTGCATAGTCATCCTCCCACGAGATGCTCAGATTGCTAGCCCCAGGCCTGCAAAATCAACCAGACAATACAAGCATTTAGTTGTTTTATGCACCTTAGTTGCTATCCACTCCGCCTGTCCTCCAAACCAGTGGGGTGCTTATGGGGGTGTGGGGTGTGCTTGATTCTCAGCCTGCAAGCCGGTAGATTCATGGGAGGCGCTATCTGACTTTTCTCTTTCTGGAAGCCACGAGGCTTGCACAGCTTACCGGAGAGGCTGTCTGGTTGGCTTCTTGTTGGGTCCTTCCAGTCCCAGCACGGGTGATTCTCGGGAGGCGCTGATTTTTCTCTAAACAAACTTTTAAATCATGGAAATAAGGCAAAGAAAGGACAGCAGCATCTCCGAGTGTCACAGAAGGCCATTGTTGAACAAGCCCCTGGAGGATTATTTAATTATAGAGGGACATAGCTTTGTTTGACTCACTACACCTCCTTGATTAAAAGCTCGGGCATTGTAGAGTTATGTATTAACTTGATGATTTTTTTTCCTAGTGGCGATACAATTGATTTCTGCCTGGTAGGAAAGATAACTCCAATGTTATGGTCTTATTGACCTGTAAGGGCATTAATTTGTTTTGTGTCTAACCTAGCAATTTTATTCTAACTTATTTTTTTCAAAAGCCTGTTCCCTTAATGCTTTTTGAATGAGCCTCGCTTATAATGTTTGGAACTGCCTGACCCAGCTCTCAGATTCTCTCACTGAAAAGCGAAAGACAGCTTCAGCGTGTGTGTGTGTTCACTCCGTGTTGGTATTTAACTCGCTGAGAGTCCTGTTCGGCTGCTGATGTTTCAGCCTACATTTCCTATAAAAGATCAAGAGTTGGAACTGGAGAGGCTGTGACTTTCTCGGTCTTCGCCTCGGGGACCCTTGCTGGGAGAGGGACGGGGGCACCTGCTCTGACTGGAAACGCTCCCTGAGGTTCAGTAGTAGACAGTGACGATTTACACAGGCTCCCAGGACCTTGGCAATGCTGGTTGGTAGCGAGAAGCTCCAAGCACAGGCTGGGCAGCTCTGAGGACATGGGAGGTGACTTGGTTAAGCATAAACATATGGGCCCTGGTTGGGGCCAGCACGGGCTCTGGCCCAGCAGATGGAACAAGCAGGAGGCTCTGCAGCAGGCGATATTAAAGTCAGACTGGCAGTAGCAGCTCTCTGTCCTCCGCATTCGCTGATGTAAATCTGTCGGGGGAAGAATTTGACTCAATAGACGGCCAGCACTGCAGCTATCGGCGGTGGGCTCTGTCCTTTGGGGGAGAGCTGACAGGAGTACTTGGTGTGCAGGGACCCATATTCTAGTGGGAAACTAGAAACCAGGCAAAAGCCCACCTTTTAGATCTGGCCAGTGGATCAGGGCAAGTGAGAACCAGACGATTTCAACGTAGGAACATATGGTATCACAGGGCCCAACCTCCAACCTGCAAGAGACTGTGCCTGTAGCCGCTGAGATCTGTCTTTGTTGTCTCTTTGTCCATCTGTTTATTCCCTTGTTCAATAAGGACATGTTGCCCAGTGGCTTTGTGTCCTCTGCCCTCACGGTGGTGGGGTTGAGAGTAAGGGGCAGCATTTTGCTTATCAGGACTACGTAGGACCTCATATGATGCTTGGTGACAATGGTGGCCTACTGGCTTTCTTGTTAGTGCTTGGCTCCTTTGACTATCCCAGCTACGATGGGAGACCTTCCCACTAGATGTGTCAGCTTCTCCTCAAAGTTAAGGTATGATCAGAAAATACGGTGACCACTTACATTTTAAAAATTATGGCAGTAAAAGACACACTGCATCTCAATCAAAAAGTCCCCCTTCGGTTAGAACACAGGTACCCATTGTGCTGGCCACTTTGTGAAGCAGTTCTGCAAGTCCTATTTCCTGAGTGCCTTGAACTGTGCTGCCCTGGCTGCCTCGGGATCCTGCAGTGATTCAGGACGTTTCCCTTTCGTGGTCCTTTTGAGTTTCAGGGAGGTCCAGAAGCTCCTGGTGCCAGATCTGGTGTATCAGTGGATCAGGATGGGCTGCGCTGTTTCTGCGAGCCTGCCTCTGCTGGAACGCTCTCGGCAGCAGCCTTCACTGTGTGTTTGATCACACTTGTAAAGACACTCAGGAAAGAGTAGCTCCAGAACCGCTTCACCAAGTGGCACGCATGGTGGGTTAAGTGTGTTCTAACTGAAGAGGGGAATTTTGAGGGGCATTCATGGCAATGTGTCTTTTACCATCATCATTTAAAAAAATTTTCAACATTCACTATATATTTTGATCACACTTCGTACAGCTCGGGACTAAGTGTCCCTGGTCACTGCTGCAGCAGGAGGCTGGCCTGTGGTTGAGCATCGGAACAAACTTCAGCTTAAAGCAAATGGCCCCGAGGTTGGGATCCCATGAACTGCCCTTGTTTAAGGGTTGTGCCTCTGGGATCAGCCTGTGCCAGTGACAGGGCAACTGTTTCCCCAGGGAGGCTGATCGCTGGGGACCCCGGAGGCTGGGCGGCCCCTCTGCAGCACTGGCTCAGGCCGATCGCCCTGCAGGCTCTCATGGGCTGCGTCTTCAAGAGAGACACCAATTAAATCCATCCGTCTCTAGCCAGTAATGCACCTCTGGAAAGCAGTTAGAAAACTATAAGCTCAGACTCGCCCGTGCCTTCTGCACAAGTGTGGGATGATTAATGGTTCTGGCTCCTCTCCATCAAGCAGGGAGCAGGAATTGGTTATCACTGAAATAGATATGGATTTGCCTTCTCTGCTCACCACGCTTCTGCCAAAAACACTATTTTTGTAGACTTACTGAAAGCTGTGATGACCATTACAGTGGCCCATTTAACACATATGACACTTTTTTATGACCAAGGAATTCATTCTACACAAAGAAAGTAAGGCCATGTCAAAGATTAATTGTCTTTTCCGCTGCCCGGCCTGGGTCTGTGTGAGCCTGTGACTGATTAAAGGGAAGAGGTCCACTCCCACTGCACACCCTGCTGAAGTAGGCGTGTCTGATTGCAGGTGGCCAGGAGAGCCCACGTCACTAAGGGCATTTGCCAGCTCCACTTTAGGCTCTTTGTGGAACCACTGCTCTGGGCAAGATGCACGTTAGTGGCACTTGTTTGCGCTTTAGGCATATATATATATATATATATATATATATATAATTTCTCACAACAACCCATTTTCCATAGGGCAAATGAGGATCAGAAAGAATGTGTGGCCCAAGGCTACAAAGCCAGGGAGCTTCAGAGTTGGGCTCACAACCCCCACCTGCCCAGGTTCTCTCTACTGCTTCCTGTCCCCCTTCTTTTTCTGGAGAACTGAAGTGGGAAATTTGTGCACTGCCTTCCTGGCTCTCCACTGCCCTCTCTTCCTTCTACCCTGGCTTTGGACTCATAGCAATAAGCCAGTTTTAAGGAACAGTGGAGAGGAAAAAGAGACCCTCATGAGGTGTCCACTCAACTTGGTCAAGTTCCCTCCCTTTGTCTAGGTTTAGGCAAGACTAAGGATAGAGATTTTGGAATGTACTACAAAGATATAGTAATCAAAACAGCATGGTACTGGACCAGGATAGATAGCTTATCAGTAGAATGGAATTGAGGGTCCAGAAATAAACCTGTATATCTATGGCCAGTTGATTTTTGGAAAGGTGTTCAAACATGCAAATTAGAAAAAAAAAAAATCTCTTCAACAAATGGTTCTGGGACAAGTATTCACATAAAAAAGGATGAAATTGAACATATATCCCATACTATGTAAAATCTTAACTCAAAACAGATCAAAGACATAAGCATATGAACTAAAAATCATGAAACTCTTAGGAGAAAACAGGAGTATTTATGTTTAATGTTTCATGATCAATGAATTCTTACACATATCGCCAAAAACACAAATAACAAAAGAAATAATAGACAAATCGGACCTTGTCAAAATTAAAAAATTTGTGTGCATCAAAGAGGATTATCAGAGAGTGAAGGAGACAACCTCCAAAATTGGAGAAAATATTTGCAAATCATGTCTCTCCTGAAAGTCTCGTACACAGAGTGTGCAAAGGACTGTTTGCTACACGTCCACAGCAAAAAGACAATCCAATTTAAAAAATGGGCAAAGGCTCTGAATAGGCATTTATCCAAGAAGATAAACACATTGTCTACAAGTATGTGAGAATATGCTCATTATCACGAACCATTAAAGAAATGAAAACGCACTTGAGGCCTTGGGTTGGATCCCAGCACTGCAAAAACAAAACAAAACAAAACAAAACACCCAGAAAGAAATGCAATCCAACCCCATGAAATAGCACTGTGTATCTACTCTGATGACTCTTTAAAAATGACCAAAAAAATCTTGGCAAAATGTGGATAAATTGGAGCCTTTGTACATTGATGTGTCAAATGGTTCAACCACTGCGTGATGGTGCAAAAAAAAAAAAAAAAAAAAAAAAAAAGTAAACACAGAGCACAGACCATAATAGGTAAATATTGGAAGAAGCCTATGCATGGGTAAAGAGAATGTGGGATTCATTCTATAAAGAAGGATAAATTTGAGTCATTTGTAGGAAAATGGATACACTCTGAGACCATCACGTTAAGTGAAACAAATCAGACACACAAGCTTAAATATCACGTAGTTTCTCTTCTATGAGAAACCCAAAGTATAAATGATTTAAAGAGCAAAATAAAAGACAGATAATAGGGAACAGGAAGATAGCTTTTCTGCAAACAGGAAGAAGATCTGAGCGCTGGAGGGAGGGGAAAGGGAAGGGAAGAGTTAAGATGTGTTATGTACATGTACCAGCCCCCATGATAAATGTAATCATTGTGTATGGCCAACACAGACTCATAAAAATTTTAAAATTAAAGAATGAAACAGAATTACCACGTCACCAGCAGCAGTATTTTCCCTCCAAATGGAAAGCAAGTCTATGAACATGAATGGCAGGACTATTCCCCAAGGAGGAAAGGCGGAAACAGCGCAAATGTCCCCCAGCAGTGGAGTGGAGAAGCCAGCCGGGGTTCAGCCACACCACGGTCCGTCACTCAGCCACCAAGGGGGTGAAGCTCTGATACATGCAGCCACATGAGCGGACCCCGGAAATACTGTGCTAAGCGAAAGAAACCAGCACCCCGGAGACTGAGGCAGGAGGACTGCAAGTCTGAGTCCAACCTGGGTGATCTAGTGACCTCTCGAGACCCCGTCTCCAAGGAAAAAATAAAAAGGGAGAATACCCTGGGTCCAGTCCCCAGGACTGTAAAACAAACAAATAGACAAACAGAGAGAGATACAGGTAGATCTATGTGTGTGAGATTAAGAAATACAGCCAGTGCCTAGAAATATTTATTACAGTAGAAGACACACTGCCACGAATCCCCCTCAAAGTCCTCCCCCTCACTCGAACACATCCTGTCATTTTTGGCCATGTGTCTTTTATGTAATAAGTTCTTCCTCTTCGATTTAAACATTCACCATATGTTTCGATCGCCCCTCGCCTATGGAGGTGAGAGGAAGCCGGCAGAGTTCCTGCCTGCGCGGTGCGGAGAGAACCAGGATACCCCGCTGCCCTGGAAGCAGCGACTCCAGCTGAGCCCAGGACCCCCCTGAGCTGGCTGGGGCGGGGCTGCGCGGGCCGGGCCGGAGCTGCCCTTGGTCGGCACCGCCGGATTCTCGGGAGTTGGCCTGATTGATTCTCTGAGGTCTCCGGCTCCCGCTCCTCCTCCACCTGCCTGGCTGGCCGCAAGGCCTGGCCAGGCTCCAGGGAGCTCGCAGCGCACGCCCCCTGTGCAGCAGAGCAGGCGGCCTGGCTGGGGTTGGGCACAACTTCAGTGGTCTCTGAGGACAAGCCACCTCTGATGTGGGGACCCGGCGCTGTGGATGCTGCAGGTCCACCTCTCTGTCCCGTTAGCAGGACTGGAGTCCCTTTGGCATCATCAAGAAAGGGCTTGGAACCTGCCAGAAGCATGGGTGAGTGAGAGGGCTGGCGCTCTGGGGACCCCAGGGGGACAGGCTGTGACTCGCTGGAGATGTGTGTGGGCAGCAGGGGTCTCCTCGTCTCAGATGACAGACCTGCAGCTGTTTTCTGGGGGTGCTGAAGGGGAGCAGTCTAGAGGCGCTTCTGCTTGACTTCTCTTTGATCTTAGGGCTCGGCCCCAAGCCCACCTCCTGTGGGAAGCCTTCCTAGGTCCCCCAGCCACCCTTTTTCTTGCTCACAAATCATCTCGCACTCCCTACATGGCATTTGTACCCTACATGGTAAATACCCACAGTCTTTTGGGACCCCCAACACCAGACTGTGGGCTCCATGTGGCTGAGGGGCTTCCTGTTGGGTCTGCTTACCTCCCATGATGACCTGAGGGAGCAGCGTTTGGGAGCCTGGTAGTGACCTGGAAAGGGGACCAGTCCCATCCCCTACCTGGCAAGGCAAGTGCCTGTGGACGTGCATGTGTGTAACGCACGTACACCCCTCACATATATCCCCCCCATACACCTCCCCCTCAAGGAATGCTTCTTCTGTTCTCCAATTCTCAAATGTCACAGAACCGGGTAGGTGATGGGCCAAGGAGTGGGCACAATGGTCTCTGATGACCTTGGGTCCTTGCATCCTAGCGAGCTGGGGGCTCTCTGCCCAGATCTTTTGGTGACAGTCCCCCGCAGATGTCCCCTGACTGCCCCAGTCTCCCTCTTGGACCCTGCTTCTTATCCTCATTCTCCCCCCTTTTACTTTCTTCTCTCCCAGGTCGGGATTCCTCCTAGTTGGGGAGTCCTGGTCCCTCATCAGGACCAGTGTCTCTGTTCATTTACTGCTGCTCAGAGCAGGGGAGAGACCTGGAACCCGGAAGTCAGATAAGGGAGGCCAGTGAGCCCCGTGCTCTGGCTGGAAACTGGGTTTTCCTTTCCACTTCTCTAAAATCATCTGAAATGATATTATACAACAAATCAGATATTACCCTGAAAGTGTTAATATCCTGCCCGCTGATCGCAATGATCCGCATATGAGATTCCTGTCTCCCTGCTAGTGTAATTTCGAGACTTTATTATGCTAGAAGAGTGTCTGTCTCTTTCCCGACTTTGACGGTGACATTATGAAGCTATCTCCTATTGGTCTGGCCTTGGGGAGCTCTGTTTGCAATTTCCCTGGGATGCAGCAATTAGGGGTGAAGGTGAGTGGAAAAGTGTTCATCTTGGCACAAACAGACACAGAACACATCTTAAATCTCCAGATGGGACTGGGGACACCCAAGCCACTGGCAGATGCAGGGAGACACAGCCCTAAGCTCCAAAGCTCACAGTCTGGATGGCCTAGGGTAGCAGAGCAGAGCACCCCGGCATTCGCAGTGTGCTGCTGAGTCTGCCTGGGGGTTTAGGATGGTTGGTGGGCACAGGGAAGGAGGACTTGCTGGCCGAGAGGTCTGCACTGAGCCGCCAGGAGAGCTATAAATCACCCTGGCGTTGGGCCGCCTGCACCCTCAGCTCTGAAACTGTCCTTCCCTCGCAAGCTCTGGGGAGACCAGAAGGCGGAAGCTAAAACGTCTTTCCACGCTTCTTCCAGGCTCTGTGGGGTCACTGGTTTGAACCCTAAAGTCTCAGCCAGCCTGAGAGTCCCCGTGAGCCTCTGTGGCTGGGCCTGGGCGCAGTGGAACCGTATGTTCTTGGGAAGCCTTGGCGAGGGTGACGTATGTGGAACCAGCCCCGACTCTGGGAGAGGCTTGGATGTGAGTTGAGTCCCACCGTGGGACATCAAGGGTGTCTGCTCTCAGTGCTTTTGCTACGTGACAACGTCCTTCCCAAAGATGTAACTTTGGGGGTCGGAGTGGGACTCCCCAGCTCTCTCCACTCGCCTGTTCTTTCTGTGCCTGGGGAATGGGGCTGGGAATATTGCTCCAACTTGACGTGGGCGCGTATTTCCCGAAGCCGAGGGTGTCACCACCCTCCCAGGTAACACCATCCCTGAGTCTGGAGGGAGTTTTGTAGTTCCAGGTTCAGTGAACGGTCAGGGGGCTCAGCAGCTACAGAAGCAGAGTGGGAACTCGGGCACATGGAGCGCAGGAAAGAAGAAGAAAAGCTAGGGATAGCTAGGAATGGTGTGGAAGGCGGGGTCAGCGGCTGGATGTCCTTGGGGGTAGATGTGACCATGTCGCAAACTCTAGCAGAGAGTGGATGGTCCTCTTTGAGCCCAACTTCTGGAAAAGTGCAAATATTTAAAGTGTAAACCACTCTGATTCAGTGAGTCTTGGTTTTTATGTAAAAAATTGGAAATTCTAGAGCATACCTGCCACTGTGGGTAGAAGAATTTCATGATCTTTATCAGGCACATGTATCATGAGGTGCAAAACGTCCAGACATCGGCACCTGGGTCACTCACCTGCAGGCGACCCCCGTGTCACCAGCTCTCCCTGCAGTTCGGTTCCTCTGTCAGCCCCGAGTACTTGACTGCTGGTCACGGTCCCCAGACTACCTGGACCCCACTCCTCCTCACTGCTGTGGGACACCCCTTAACTGCTTGCTCTCCTATGTCTTCCCCCTGCTTTCATGCACCAGCCTGGGCTGGAGATTGGGGGCTAAACAAAGGGACCCCTGACAGAAAAGGTGTTCATTTTGACCACCATTGGTTCTTTCTGTCCCCAAAGTCCTAGTGAAAAAGGGTTGAAACCCTTACAGAGGCCCAGTGTGAACTTGATCTCGTGTGCGTGTGTGTGTGTGTGTGTGTGTGTGTGTGACTTCCTGCGTTTAAAGTCAAATTTTGTCTGGAGATTTCCTTCTTTAATCACTAAAGCCCACTCTCCCCATCCTCTACCCTAAGGGCTTCTCGGTGCCATCCCTCAAAGCCTTCCCCATAGCCTGGCACCCCGAGAAGGGCCTCCATGAAACAGTCTGGCCTGGGTGGTGACATCTGAGGTCCAATGGGACACAGGACCTGCTCTCCAGGTCCTTTTGAGATTGTGTCATGCAAGATGCTGGATCCAGCCTACTCAGTCACACAGCTGGTGGCTGTCCAGTCTCAAGGAGGGGACCCGGATGCGGACCCAGGACTTATATCGCTTTGCAGAGATGGTGCCTTCCTGTCCTGCATTCATGAAGAAAATAATTTCTCCAAATATCGAGAGCCGCCATGCTGCGCAAGCCTCAGAGTGCAGAAGAACTCTGAACAGCGCCTCTTGCAAGGGACCTTTTGTAAGGTCTATGACACACTATGCAAAATAAGGGTGGCATTTTTATTATTTTGCAATGTCATAGGAGTCCTGCTTTGTCCTGGTTTTTAGCTGTGCCCCTGAGTTGACTTCGTACAGGACCTGACGGGGACATCTACCTTGGCTGTGGAAGGTCGAGCAGGTCTAGCACAGCCTTGGCATTAGTGACCTGTGCTTTGGGTCATGGCACATCTCTGGGGTCCCTCTACTTTCTGTTAGGGAAGAAGCAAGAGCTGAGCATCCACTTTCTGCCCAAGCGACCCTGGGGCCACGGGGCCTGGAGACCTCAGCTAACAGCTGCGCAGGGCCTTTGCCAGGATCGGACTCCCTGTTCCCGGTCAATTTGGATTCAGCCTTTAGGCCCCGCTTTTTCTTTCTCTTCTTCAAGCCTCCTCCCCAATGTCTCTCACTCCTCTGAGCTGGACTCCTGGGGTTGTTTGAGTCCCTGGAAGAAATGGCAGATGGCTGCAGCTGGTCTTTACCTCGTGCTTCCTCAGGACACCCGGCCACTGGACACGTGGTGACCCAGCCTCTGTCCCCTCTGGCTCTCAGGCCGTCCTGCAGGAGGGACCCAGAGCTCAGTCACCCAAGCAGTGGTGACCATGGTGGTGGCATAAAGCACCCAGAAAGGAGGATTCGTGCTTCTGCCCGGCTTTTGGTGGCAGTTAATGGAAATCAGCTCTTAACAGGGATGGGGGGTCCTGGGCAGTGGCATTTGGGGAGACTCTCCTTGGGCTCACTAACTCTCCCTAAGCTCGTGAGCTCAGCCTGGTGTGGCTGTGTCCTCAGCGTGGGGCTCTGTGCGTGGACCTGGGCCGCAGGGGCTGTGGACAGCTGCCGACTCACTTCTGCCAAGCCCCAGCTTCTGTCCGCATCACAGCCTTGGGGACTGATTTGTTTTCTTACAATTCACCAGTGTCATTGTTAACTGTGACATCTCCTCTGGCTGTGAGATAAGGAAAGGAAGTGAGGCCTTTGAGCATCAAGGGATGGCCTTGCCGAGTGACAGTGGCCTGATTTAGGGCAATGACACTGCTGCTCGCAGTGCCGTCATCCAGCACTCCCTGCTGGGCTGCGTCTACCCTGAGTGGCTGGGCCGGGGCAGCCTGGTGCCCGAGGTCACGTGGGCAGATCAAGGCCATCTGTCATGCTGTGTAGGAGCCATGCGTCACCTGCAGGCGATTCACCTGCCTCTTGTGCTGTGGCATCAGCCGGCAGGTGGCATAGGGACCTGGCGTCTATGCAGTCCACCCCGGCTTGGATTTGGAGGCACTGGAGGCCCGGGTTCCCGTGCTCTGGGAACAAATCTCATGAAGGGGTTTCCGTGCTTCTCACACCTGGCTCTGAGTGTGGACCTGTCATAACCCCCCACGTGCTATTCTATGGCACAGGAGGCCGCCTCTCTCCTAGGAGGAGGACAGAGAAGGAAAAGAGGAGGGGACAGTGGAGGGAGGGGAGTGGGGGCCGCGGCACTGTCTCTGCTGCTTGCACTCGGGCTGGGCGGATGAGGAGGGAAGAGCCCCAGCAGCTCTGGGCCACATCCGTGGGGCGGTTCGGTTGAGGGCTGAGCAGAGTGAGACCTGGGGCTGCTCGTCCTGGGCCCGGGGCTCGGGGGCGCTTGGCCTGCGATTTGCACAGTTCACCCCGCGTATGCGCAAAAGCCTCCTGGGCATCAAGGGCAGGCATTATCAGCACATCACCCCCTGCAGATGGAGGCTGGCAACTCTCCAGCTTGGCGGCAGAGGCTGGGGACACTTTGCCTGTCTTTGTACCAGCCGACGGGGTCCAGCATCTTGTGGGGCGTGCTCCAAGCTCCTGGAAGCTGACTCCTGCTGGAATCCATTTCCTTGAAATTTCCTTGAATTGGAAAATGTACATTTTCTTACCAATTCATAGGCAAGAGCAGAGGAGTGGTTGCTTCAGTGACTTTTTTCCTTTTCATGCATTTGGGTGGACACAGCTGACTTCCGCAGGCAGGTACACGCAAAAGCGACTCCAGAAAACCGGGGTCATGTGAGGCGAAGGGGAAAACTAATAAATCAAGCCTTACATATTATTCTAACAATTAAGACAACTACTTATTTCTTGACCAGCCCTGTCGCACAGGTCACTGGTGGCTACAGGTCATTGACATCTTATTAGAATTTCACAGGTGTGAGCTTCACAAATTTTACATTTTACACCAGGGAGCTAAGCTCATTTAGCTTGCTAATATGGGACAGTATCTACTGATTCATGTTCACCAGAGTGTATTGTAGGGTAAGCATTCAAGGCGGGGTTAGTCATCCCAGCACTCTGGGAGGCTGAGGCAGGAGGATCACAACTTCAAGTCCAGCCTGGACAACTTAGGGATGTAGCAAGACCTTCTCTCAAAAATGAAAAATAAAAAAGAGCTAGGAATGTAGCTCAGAGCAAATCTCCTCTACCTAAAATAAAAAAAGAAGCTAAAATGTGGCACCTGTCTTTTAGTGGGAGGAAAAATGGCTGTACGGAGTTGTGGTTGCTACAGGGAGGTGAGGAGAGTAGGGCTTTGATGGCTAAATAGGAGTTCACCAAGACCAAGATGGAGGGTACTCCAAGTGGGAGGGAAAGCTCCTTTCAAGGCCGGGCGACGTGTGAAGTGACTGCTTCTGGAGCTAAGAGTGCACCAGGCAGGAGCCCTTTTCATTACCGGGAGCTGGAAGGAGACTCGGGTGGTGAAAGGGAGTCTGGTGCCAACAGCTTATAAAGAGCCTTGAAGGCAGATTGTGGAGTTTGATTTTTATCCCAAACACCATGGGGAACAAATGTCTTGTATTTTAGAAAAATCATTCCAATTGTGCTCCAGTAGTAAGCGCTTGTTCCCGGGTCCTTCACTGCTTACTGCGCTGTCTCTGTAACAGGGCCCTTAGGAGTCGCACAGAGTTGGAGGACTCTTTTTTTTCCTCTCTCTTTTTGTCATCCTGGGGATTGAACCCAGGGCCTTTGTATTGAGACACAACTTTATTTATTTTGAGATAGGGTCTCACTAAGTCACTGTTGCCCGGGTTTGAGCTTGCAGTCGCGATCCTCCTGCCTCAGCCTCCCAGAGTGCTGGGATGATAGGCGTGTGCCATCCCACCCATATCAGGAGGCTGCCGGGCTGTGCGGCAGCTTCTTCAGTCCCTCCCTTCTTCCTGCTTCCCCTGCAGCATGACCAGGACTGGCCTCTGCCCCTCAGTGCTGTCTTTCCTTCCCTGTCCCTGCCTGGCTGTTGCCCGGGGGCCGTGGCCCTGTTGACTCTGTGCTGGGCGATGTCTCCACGGTTGCTCCCCAGGCCCTGTCACCCTGCAGGTCCCAGTGTCCCTTCTGCTCCAGACTCCTGAGCCCTCAGCACCTCACCGCTCCCCTGCAGCCTCTTCTATTTGTCTTTCTGACCACACAGGGCTGGGGCTGGGCCGGCGTGTCATCGCCCCTGTTGGTCACTGTGTCTCTGGTGCCCACCAGGACCTGGGTGTGGTTTGTGGGTGAAGGTGGGGAGAATTCACTGAGCAGGTGAGGGGCCAGGAGAAGCCTACAGGGCCTCTGACTTAAGCCTGCAGCAGAGGTGATGGAGGAGAAGGGACAGCTTGGGGTCAGATTTCCAAAGTAGCACAAATAAATCATTTTCCATGTGACCACGGGAGGAGCAGGGAGGGGAAGACAACGTGACACACGGCAAAAACACTTCACTCTCCGTCCCCCACGCCTGCCCGTGCCCTTAGGAGAGGCACTTTCGTTTTGCTCTCTATGCTTCTGCCTTTCAACCCCCCACCCCCACCCATGACGACCTTCTCATGGAAGGGGGACCTGCTGGCCACTGGCCTGAGCAGGGGCTGGAGAAGTGGGTGGTGTCTGGCCCTGGTGGCAAAGCTCATTGCCACGCACCAAGCACGGTCCCTGTCTTTCTGCAGAAAGTCTGGCTGGCTAAGGCATTTCGGGAACCCGGCCTCTTTCTGTCCACATTGCCCTCTCTTTCTCTTTGTGTCAGGGTGGACAACTGGCCAGCTCTCAGGCGGCGATGCCTTTCTGTGCTGGTGTCCATGTCCTCTGTCCCCCACAGGCTCATGTGTTGGAGGTTTGGTCACCCGTGTAACCATGGAATCTTTCAGAGGTCTAGTGACACATCCTTAGGTCACTGGGGACCCCACCCTCGGGATACACTAAGGAAATCCTCATGAGACCCAGAGTTCCTTCTCATGCAGGAGTCTGGGCCCACCCCTCCCTCTGGCCTCCTGTCAAGCACTTGGTCTCTGGCTCCCACCCACTCCCCTGCCATGATAGCGTGTGCCATAGGCTCTCATCAAAGGCTGGACAAACAGGGCTCCCCCATCTTAGACTTTTAGCCTCCCAAACATGAGTTAATATAAGTGAATCTTTTTTTCTTTATAAAGGTATTCAGCTTTGGGCATTTTGTTATAGTAATGAAAAACAGACTAGCACACCCTCTTCCCAGAGGGGAAGGAGAAGACCTTAAAGACCCTCTTGGGCCTTTTCCTGCCTGTCCAGTGTTGGCTGCGTTGTCAGTGTGTTTCTTATTTGTGGGAGTCACAGAATACAGACCCTGAGGGGTGGAATGAATTGAGAGATGAATTAAATCCCTACTGTTGTTCCACACATTGTCCAAGTTTCAAAATGTTAGTAAATGTTAGTAAAACACACTAACATTTACCTAACATTCCTAACATCACTAAATATTAACAATAATATAAGAATTGACAATCGTGTGTAAATTACCTTAGTCCTCTAGGCTGTGTTGGCATTCAGCTCTGCAAAGGCAAGTTTCCCAGTTACTCCTTATTATTATCATTATTTTTTAATCCATTAGATTTAATGGGTTAAAATGGATTAATATGCTGGGAATATTTTGCTTTTTGATGTCTATACACTTAACAGTAATAAATGAAAACTATATAACACGAGCATGTGCCAGTCAGCTCCAATTGGAGGAATGATCTTAAAGCTTCACTCTCGCCAATTATTTCCTTTGATCTGTAAATGTTAACATTCACACTGCAAAGTGCTTACTGTGTGTCAGAATGTTCCCACGATGGCTTAATCATGACTATTAGAACACTCCAATTTGGGATCTCCGAGGAAGATTTCTGTCCAGTAGGAAAACAAAAACCACACTAGATGTTTCAACCAGATGGCATTTGATACAGAGGATGAGCTGCACGGGAGCGGGGAGCTGAACTAACCTAGAAATTAGCAATTGTAGGAATCTCCACAGCCCTGGGAGTGGGGGAAAAAGGAGAAAGAAGGGGTCCCTCCTAGCCTGAGCCGGGCCCGAGGGGCTGGTGTGCAGCCTCAGCAGGAGGTGTGGCCCCCCAGGACTGCGGTGGCCGCTGCTCCACTGCCGAGGGTCACAGCCTGGTCGCCACCGTCCTTCTGCAAGGGCCAAGGCTGGTGCTGGAGGGGATGCAGGAGGTGGTGTTAACTACACCGGAGGATTCTGGGAGCCCGAGCCAACTGTCCACTGCTGTCTTTCCTGCTCTCCTTCCTGCCTGCCTCCTGAGGTCGCCTTGCTGAACTCAGCAGGAAGCCAGCAGGCCAGGGTCCTGGGCAGTGTGGCCTGGAGCGCCCACTCCAGCACGCCTGGGTGTCCCAGAGCTGGGGGCAGTGGTGAATGACCAGCAAGTGTACGGACAGGCCTGTCTGGACGCTCCACAAGGTCATTTCCACCTTGAACAGAGATTGGGCTCTGGGGTTGTCGCCTGATGAACTTACCTCATGGAGACCTGGTGGGTGACATTCCTGCAGATGAGAAGGGAGAGGGCAGAGCTTCCCACGTGCCATCACCAAGGAAGGGGCAGGTCATTTGGAGAAAGGAGGAGGGAATCTGTTCCCCACTCAGCCTCGTCATTTCTGCTAGGACACAGAGAGCAGGGGGCCACAAGGGCACTTCCTGGAGACAGACACAGTATTCTGGGCTGCAGGACAGCTGGGGACCACAGTAGAGAGGCGTCAGGGACTCAGCCCAGCTGATCAGCTTCCGGTTCCTGTCTGTGTTGCCAGCACTTTCATCCAAGTCGTGCAGCCTGCTCCTCCGAGTCCTGTTCTGAGAAGTGTGGAGACGTTGAGGGAGGGTGTGCACTGTGGCTTTCAGGGTCACAGAGGCAGGGAGGTCCATTGTGAGAAAGTGGGGAGGTTTATTTAGCTCACAGTTCGTGACAGACTGGCTCCAAGGCAGGGTGGCAGAGCAGACAGGCATTGCAGAGGAGGAAAAGTTCATGGTGGGCAGAAGGTAGCAAAGCGAGCAAGAGATGACCACAGCTATTCCTATCCCTTGTATCTTATCCAGGCTACTTAGGGCAGGTGTCACTCACACCCTTGACCCTAGTGCCCTTGTGCCCATCACAGCACCACGAGTCAGTCCCAGCATCACATACTGTAGACCCAGCTGCCTCTGCAAAAGCCCCACCTGTAAGCCTATGAGGTTTTGGGGGGACATCTAACCACAAGCCACAACAGAGCTACATGCAGTCCATGTCCAGAGTCGTTGCAGAGATCTTCTTGCCAAGGATCGTGAGGTCACTGGGCATCTGAGTGCGGGGGCCAGGCAGGGCCCATGGGCATAGAGAGTGGCTTGCTGGGAAGTTGTGAGGATTTTGCCTCAGGACCATCTGGAGGCTAAAGTGCCAACTCAGACAGGTGTGATGGTGCTGTCAGCCTGGGCATTTGGGAGGCTGAGGCAGGTGGATCACAAATTCAAGCCCAGCCTGGGCAGCTTAGTGACTCAGTAAGATCTTGAATTAAAATTTTAAAAAGGCCTCGGGAAGTGGCTCAGTGCAAAGGCCCTGGATTCAGTCCTCTGAGCCAGAAAAATAAAAATAAATAAACTAGCACCACCTCTGTCTGACTTGCATGCTTGGAGCGGGCTGCGTGCGGGGTACCTCTCTCAAGGGAGAGGACGGATCAGGCAGCTGATGGGCACCCCATTCCCTTATCCCTGACTCCGAGGCCCTCGGCGATGACCTCAAACTGTGCTTCTCAAGATTTTTTTTTAAAACTCAAGCCCTCTACAGTTTTCTGTCCCCTAAGCCAGGAGGATTTGGTCTGGCTCAGCGTGCAGGTAATTGCGCGGCTTGCTCAGGTCGGTCTCTCCTTCCCGGTCTTCCTCTTCTGCTGAGCGCACTGCTGGCTTAGTTCATCCCTGCCATCCTATAAACGAGAAACCCAGGCTTGGGAGGTGAAGTGGTCGCAGGTGCTGTCCACACACCCTGGGCAGGGACCTGAGGCTCCACCCCGTCCTGCAGCCCAGCTCCCTCTCAGACGCTGGCATTCACTGCAAGGCACCGATCCGCTGGTTCGTTTTGTATTTAAAATGCTGTGCAAATTGCTGCCATGTTGACCGCGGAAGCATCACGGGAAAGGCGTTTCTGCAGTGTGGATGCCCACACAGGAGGCGCGAGATGAGGACCTGGCTGCTGTCCGAGGAGGAGCAGAAAGAGGCCGGTGAAGGGCCTTTGACGGTGATGGTCTCGGAGTGGGGTTTCCCTGCTGAGACCCCAGCTCAGCCTTGGCAGCAGGACAGGCAGGGGACCAGCTCTTTCCCTGTCCCCAGCCCACCCTGCGCCAGCCTCTCTCCGGCCACGCTGTGTGATGGCTCCTTCTCTCAGGGATGCCCTCGTGGCGACAGGTGGGTGGCAGGTGTCTGTCCCCCTAAGGCCATTTGGGCCTGGGTGTTGGAAGGTGAGCAGTGTACCTGGAACATGAGATGTGTTTGTGTACCAGGGTAGGTACACGCATACATGCACAAACGTGTGTTCATGGGCAGGCAGATGTGTGCACATGGAAGGCGCATGTGTCATCGAGCTGAACGGAAAGGTGTCTACATGGGCAGGTATGTGCTGAACTGTCAGGCATGTGTGTGTACTTGGACAAACGTATGCATGTACTTGGGCAGGTGCATGTGTGTGTGTGTATATGTGGGCAAGTATGTATATGTACATAGGTAGGCACGTGTGTACCTGGGCAGGTATGTGTGTGTACATGGGCAGACACGTGTGTACACAGGCAGGCCCATGTGTGCACACGCAGATACGTGTACCTGTGTGCCGGCAGGCCTGTGCGTGTTTGTGGGGATGCGGTGTAGGTCCCTGCTGACTGCACACTGCTCTCAGGAGAGGTGTGCAGAGTGGAGACCAAGCTGCCACCTTGCTGGGGCCGTGTCCTGCCCAGGCCCCACTGGAGAGAGTGTCCCTGATGCCACTGTGCCCGTGGGGCCCAGCACCCTTCCCTGTCAGGAGACAGCAGACAGGACGTGGGTACTCATCAGGGCGGGGTGCCCGGCAGTCCTGACTCAGACCTTGCAGCCCGGAGACCCTGCGTCCAGCCGGTCTCCACCTTCCCACCTTCCCGGCTGCGCCTGCTTCCTGCTGGCTGCCGAGAGGTCTGCAGGAGGCTCTCCCGGCAGCTGGGAGCAGCAGGCAGCCAGAGCAGCCACGGCAGCAGCCAGGAAGCACCAGCACCCTTCAAATTGGGACTCTAGCCCTTTAAATCTGCTCAGTTACCAAAAAAGAAGAGGCATCAGACCCTGTTAATTAAAGCTCGCCCTGGTCCATCACTGTGGAACTGCGGTGCCCGGCTCCTTGCTGATGGCTTAGACATTCTCCCAACTCCCAGCCATGGATCTTGGAGCATTTCCCCCGAGATCAGCAGGAGGTATGATTCTTGCCGATGGCACTCGGAGGGTTGTGTGGCTCTAAATCAATACGACAGCTGACTGCATGGACGCTGCCTGGCCCCTCTTTCCTTCTTCCCCTCTTCCTCCTCTCCAGTTCCCAGCTTGCGTGTAGTTGAGACAAATCAAGTTTCACGGGGTTCGGAGGAAGGGCGAGGGGAGGAAGGTCCGGAGGTGCAGTAGTTCCTGATGTGTTTGTTTTGGCCCTGGCTTCACCTCACTGCCAAAGTGGTTTGGAGGAGCCGGGAAACATGTTCCGTTAGGCTCTGGCTTGCTCCTGGCTGGGTCCCTTGCCTGGGGTTATTACCCTGACTCGACTCGCTGCTCAGATCCATGACCTGCCCCCGGGTCTGGAGATGGCTGAGCCTCGGCCCCTGTGTTACGAGAAAACTCATTCCACCCAACTTTCCCTCCGTGAAGCGTCCCGGAGGGACATCATGCCCGGCGACACCTGTCCCTCAGGCTCCCTCCTCTTTACTCAGAATGCTGCTGGGTTCAAAGGCTTGCTGGAGGATTTCAGGAATTTCTCAGCCTGTCCCTGGCATCTTTTGAGGAACTCACTTTTAGCTGAGTCTCACGTCCTGTCGCTAAGAGTTGTTTTGATTCAGGAATCTGCTCGAGCCTGGCAGAGAGAAGGAGTAGATTTATCTTCTTCATACATTGCATTTTGTAAATTGTACTTGGGCCCAGAGAACATCTATCTGCAAATCCTTCATTGATTTCTCTTCGCCCCCACAGCTTCCTTCTGGGTAAAATACTCGTCTGGAGTTGGACCCAGAGGAGAGGCTTCCTCTCCATCAGCTTGACGTGGCTCCACAGACATCCCTGAAATCTAGACCCTGGCGGAGGCAGCTGTTTGGTTATTCTGAGTAATAGTTGCCAGATACTGGGATGGACAGGGCCCAGGTGGCTTGGGAAGGGTCTGTGTGGTCCCGCTCTGTGCCTGGGCAAGGCGCTCAGGGGGAAGCACCTTCGCTAATTTTTCCAGGGGCTGGAAACATGCTGAGTGATGAACATCACCTTTCACGTCTTGAGAGGGCTCTGAGCCAAGCACAGGTCCCAGAGTGGGGATTTCCCCCAAGAGTTGTTGCCTGCACGGTGCCCCAGTGTTCACACGCACAGTAGTTGCTGCGTGCAGCGAATCCTTCCCAGGCCCCACAGCGGGTATGTGCGTGTCGTGGGAGCTGGCCTGTCTGCTTCCAGGCCATGGTGGGCTCAGTGCATTTCATACGATCAGACAGGTGACGCTGTCTGCTGTGGCAGAAAGTCTCAGGTTAGAAGACGCCATTCAAACCCATGAATGAAGCACATGCATCAGTGCGTTTGTGTGGGAATCTGAAGATTTCAAAGTAGGAGCCCAGGGAGAGACGTCCTCCGGGCGGGGAGGTTGGCGCTGGGTTCGCAGCTGCTCTCCGAATGGCTTCGTGAAGGGTGTAAATAAGCCGGGACCACACTGAATAGGAGTTCTCCGGGGCGCCCAGACAGAGGGGTGGGGACAGGGGCCAAAGCGGGTGGCCAGCAGCTAGGACGCCTTGCTGCTTTTCCTCCCCGAGCGCAGGTCCTCTGCCTCCCTGGGCACAGTTGCTCAAGAGTCAGCCTCCACCTCCCACTCTCCAGGGAGCCCCAGCTCCACCAAATTGGCCTGGGACAAATGTCACTGCGCCCTTGGGCTGGTGAGGGCCTTGAACAATAAGTAAATAAGTAGACTGTTCCTTTGCGTCCATTTTTCTTCTCATCTCAGTGGTGTGTTGTTTGTTTCTAATTTACTGATGTCTGCTGGCTTTCAAGGGGCCGTGTACAGATCCTGGTGGAATTCGTTCGCACCTGGCACCTTCGCAGGTTCTGGGGGCCGTTGCTGTCCCCCAGCGACCTTGGTGGCAGAGTGCAGAGGGTATGGCTTTCAGGCACTGGCTGACCTTTGTCCGAATCTCAGCTTTGTCCCCTAATAGTGTGAGCCCCGGGTCTGTGATTTGCTGCCTCAGTTTCTCTACCTGTAACATGATAAAATTATCGGGTTAAAGGGGATAATTTGGCTGAAGTCGGGGGGGGTGTCAGAGGTATGAAGAAATCACACCTCTTTCCATCATAGCTGTCTTTAGTTAGTGAAGCATTTAAATAGCTACAATGGCTCCTCCACTCAGCCCTGGACGGTGGGGCAGGGCCGACCTCGCCTGTGTCATTACCTCCTCCCGAGGCTCGCACAGGGCCTGGCGTGGCATCTCTGCTACATCAGTTAATCGAATAGCATATATGATGTTCTGTGGACTTTTAACCTTCAGCATAGGTGAGTTTTAATGACTGAGAAAGACCAATTTGCACTCAGTTTACTTAGGAAATAGAATTGAGTCAGATAGATTTTTTTAAAAAAGCCCTATGACTGTAATAAACCAGGACTAAGATGTATCCATTTGTGGAGAAATTTGAATTGCAATAAAGGAGTCTCCTGCAGGAGGGCCTGGACGCGGCGCCTGAGGGCTCAGGAAGTGTCCTTGGAACGGTCCTGATGGCCGAGGATGCTGATGGCTGAGGACTCGGAGTAACATCTACCTCCCCTGACCCAAGCCGCTTCCTCTGTTTCATGCTTCAGAGGGGAAAGAGACGGAAAACAGCTCACGGTGGAAAGAGACACTTAACTGTACTCAAGAGTAGAGAACAAGCCAATCGATGCATCAGTCAATGGACCAATCAGCCGAACTGTGTCCAATTCCTAGTGCCTTTTGGGGGGGGGATCATTGCTACAATAAATACTTTCTGAAGTAATAAGCATCCTAAGAGCTAACACTGCTGCTGCCACCCAGCACTCGTGGAGGGTCTCTCCCTGGCTGGAGCTGGGATATCAACATAGGTGTGATGTCACCCTGTTAGTCCAAGTGGGGGGACCCATGAGCCACCAAAGATGCTAATGCCAGCCAGGAGAGGCCTGAGCCCAGCGGAGTGTGGGAGGACGGCCGTGGAGCCCACCCAACGGGGGCCCCTTCAGCTGAGTCCCCCAAGAGATGGCTTTAGGGGAACATCCTGGCTGAGAAGTGGCACCAGGAAAGAGCTGCGGCAGACGAGACAGGGTCGGGGGTGGCAGGCAGCCGCCCCATCTGTCCGTGAGGTTGGAGAGGAGAGGAGGGTGGAGGTCTGACTCCCTCCTGTTCTGAGGGAGATAAAGAGTCACTAAGGAACTTCCTCCAGCAAGGGAAGCATTTGGGAAAATCGAATCCTCGGAGCAATTAGGCACGGAGCTTGGGTCCTCTGCCACGCCGTTTCCAGGCACCAGACGCAGCGGTGAACCGAAGGAGCTCTGGCTTTGGCTTTGAGTGAACTCCAGTGCAGGGGAAATACTGGTAGCTAATCTTCTTCATTGCTGGGCTGAGAAAGATTGTGGGTGGCCGAGGTCGAAGCAGGAAATGACTGTAACTCCCAGGTGACCGAGAAATGACAGTGGCCAGCCAGGGGGTCACTGTGGAGGCCTGGGAAGGCCTGGGAAGGGGTAGGTTCCTGCACTTTCTCCTCTAGGACGGAGAAGATGGGATTTGCTGACGGATCGGACAGTTGTGTCAGAGGGAGGGATGACTCCAGGATGACTCAAGCTGCTTGGGCCTGAGACGGGGACAATGTGGGTGGAGCGGGAGCTGGGTGTTTCTCATGTTCACTGTGAGGCGTCTGTCGAGCCTCCCGGGTGGTGAGGAGTGGGCAGTCCCGGAGCTCGGGACTGGAGGGCTGGGCTGGAGGCAGCCCCGGAGCCATGAGAGTCCAGATGGCATTGCAGCTCTGTCCGATGAGGTCATCAGGAGATGAGTGAGACCCGGAGAGGACTCAGGACCCAACTGAGGACACCGGAGCTGGTCACGGGTTGTGGGGAGACTGAGCAGAGATCTTACCCACGTTCCAGACAGTGCATGGCTGCTACTGTTAGGACCCTGAGTGTCCCCAAGGCCCACGCATTGGAGGCTCAGTCCCGAGCTTGGCACCATTGAGAGGTGGTAGCAACCTTAAAAGGCAGAGCCTCATGGGCGGTCTTTGGAGCAGTCAATGTGCTTGTGGAAGGGACTGTGGGACCTTGGTCACTTCTTCCCTCTGTTCTGATTTCTAGCTGTGAGGTGGGTAGCTTTGATTTTGCAGATGCCCCTACCTGGATGTGCTGCCCTATCATAACCCAGAGCACAGCCTGAAAACTGTTTGACTATAAGCCAAATGAACCTTTTCTCTTTATAAGCTAATTAACTCAGGTATTTGTTATGGTATTGGAAAGCTGACTAATGCAACAGCCTTCCTATGTTTGATCTCTTCCTTTTTCCTGAAATCAAGAGTTACAAGTAATTCACCTCATTTTTAACTTGTCCCATTCTCCTGCCTTCTCCTCCATTTTCTATAGACTTTCTTGGATGTCTCTTATCTTGAAAAGAACCCTCTTTTGACCCCCAAATTGCCCATTAGCATTTTATTTTTTTCTTTCCTTTTCCTTTTCTTTCAACATTAACCAAATAACTCCTAGGCATGGAAGACATAGAAAAAACAATCCTAGATTACCTTACTTGGAAGGAATGCCTATTCACTTATCTCTTATTCATTTCCATAAACCATTTTGGGTAGCTTTGTGGTTGTGTATATATAATGAAATTGATCACAAGCTAAGCAAAAATATTTTGTACCCAAAATTTTTGTTTGTATTTTAAGAGGCAATTTAAAAAGAGGAACAAAATCAAGAAGAAAAAATAGAATTCAGGAATCAAGGACATAAATTTGGGTCAGAATATAATTGAGTCACAAATCTGATTAGAGTTTCCTGGTTAGCAAAAGACGAATGGAGAGATCCTTTTAAAAATACACTGAAGCATAATGTACATACAAGGAGGCTCTTGTAGCATAATTGCCTGGCTCAACACACTTGCACACAGAGCCTGCTATCAGCAGCGCTTACAGGAAACACATGCTGTCCACAGCCTGGACCTGTGTCCAGTAGTCGGTTCCCAGGGGTGCTTTTCCAGGGGCTGACACCCTCCCTTGGCCTGTTTCAATCTTCTTGGGGATTAACTCTTTTCCTAAGGACAACAAAAGTTTTCTGGCATGTAATTCTAAAAGAATATTTTCTTCTGGGGTTTTCTTTGAATTCATTAAGTGAAACAATTAAATGAACAATACTTTGTCTATTTCCATAACATATTTTGGATAGTGTACAGATGCATTTTGCATGTGACAAGACAGAAAATACAGAACTGTAAACGAAGGATAAAAAAGGCAGGTAGTGGTGAAAAGTTCCTATCATTGATGCTCAGGAGACAGAGGTAGGGAGAAGCAGGCAAATGTTCAAAGCCAGAGATCCAGAGCCTCGGGGCTGAGTGTGGCTGGAATTTGGAAAGGAAAGGGACGTTGGCCTGCAGGTTCCTGCAGCCTTGTGGGTGGGAGTCAGAGGAGTGGGGAGGAAGAGGAAGGAGGTGGGGCTTCACCATGAGGGTGTCAAGCAGAGACCACTGTTTCGAGAAGGTTCATTTTCACGAGGAGAGAAAGAAGGCAGGTGGAAGAAGCTGTAAGACCTTAGGAAGGTTTATTTCTCAATGCAATGGGAGCGATTTTATTATGTACTTGGAGAAATCGATAGTGAAGCAAAGCAGGCGTGGAGGTAAAAGGTAGTTAGAGAAGCAAAGACATAGAAAAATTCACACACACAGACACACACACACACACACACACACACAGACACACACTCTGTCTGCCTGTCTGCCTGTCTGCCTGCCTGCCTGCCTGCCTGCCTGTCTGCCTGTCTGCCTGTCTGCCTGTCTGCCTGTCTGTCTGTCTGCCTGTCTGCCTGTCTGCCTGTCTGTCTGTCTGCCTGTCTGCCTGTCTGCCTGCCTGTCTCTCTCTCTCTCCCCTGCCACCTCCTCTTTAGTTTTCCTGGTCACAGGCCCCAGCCCTCCCTCCCGGTGGTTCTCTTTTGTTTGAAGCTGAGCCAGCTTTTGGCAAGGGTCCGTGTGGGGGACCCTGGGACAGGAGGTCTCAGGCTTCGCTCTATAGACAGGGGCACTGTGGGACATCTGTTGGCTTCTTTCAGCCATCAGCTCCAGGATGCTAGGGCTGCATGGGGCCTTGGGGAGCATCAAATCTGTGCACTTCAGACAAGGAAACTGAGGCCCATGGTGTCCTGGTGGGAGGTGGCGGTGGGGGCGGGGGAGAGCACCAAAGCCAAAATCCAGATGTCTGGACTTGACCATAGCGCTGCCACTGCATTTTCCAAATGTTCCCTCCTGATCTCTAAAACTCCCGTGCTCCTCAAATTTCAGCATGTATCAGTAACGTGTGTGTGTCGGGGGTGCGCTGAGACACAGAGTCCCAGCTTTCTCTGTTTTTGTACTGGAGCCTGAATCCAAGGCTTTTGCCCTGAGTTCCATCCCAAGCCCCTTTTGAACTTTTTAGCTTGAGACAGACAGACAGGGCCTTGCTGAGTTGCTAGGTTGCCCGGGCTGGGCTCAAATTGGTGATCCTCCCGTCTCGGCCTCCTGGAGTGCTGGGATTACAGGGCACCGAGCTCAGAGGCTGCAGTCCTTGTGAATGGCTGACTCAGCAGATCTTGGAAAGGGCTGACAATTGCCCGTCTGACAGCTTTCCTGTCTGCTTTAGTTGCTGGGCCAAGCATTGTTTCTTGGAGAGATGCTGTGGGCAGGGCAGGCAAAGAGAGAGGCAGGAGAAGGAGGAGGGAGAAAAGCCTCTCTGTCTGGTTCCCTGGGAACGTTCCCTTCCACGGGGGACAGAGTCACCGGGAAGCCTGCTGCCACCGCCA
Source organism: Dolichotis patagonum (assembly GCA_004027295.1). Classification (NCBI taxonomy): domain Eukaryota; kingdom Metazoa; phylum Chordata; class Mammalia; order Rodentia; family Caviidae; genus Dolichotis; species Dolichotis patagonum. Next base: position 2,249 of record PVJX010007311.1, on the reverse strand, counting down.
CCAACCACCACGACCCAGGCTGGGAATCATCTGGGAATCATCGCACAGCTCACACAGCTGCGGCCTCCCTCCTGGCAGCTGGGACCTGCACCCCCTCCCAGCTTCCCAGGGGAAAGGGGAGTCCAGACTTGCTCCGCTGGGTGTGACCCGAAGTTCCTCTTCAGTTTATTCCATTATCTCGGTGCTTAGAGCATATGTCAAATGAATTCCATGTCTCTGGCAGGTTATTACGTGCTGAATTAGTGTGCTGAAATAAAAACTATAATAAAGCTGTACCATACCCTTAAATTGTTAAAATTTATTATAAAATGTGCATAGTTATTAACTGATTTTCGCCTGTGTGCGTTCAGCCGCCTGCAGCCAAGGAAGATGAAAAGTGACTCTGTCAAAGGCAGGCCGGGAGAGAGCTGGCTCCTGGAATTCTCCAGAGAGTCCCGGACGGGACAGGAAATTCGCACATTCTCTGGTGTGCGGCTGGGCAGCAATGCAGGACTCCTCCGGGGCTGTAAATCTGGTCCCAGAGGAAGGAAACCTAGCTGTCCGCTTCACAGAGGCCCCGGGCAGGCGGAGGGAGTGTGGATACATGACGCTTTGTCTTTGCCTGGAGGTGGACACGCAGCCTCCCCTCCTGGACCAGGGCTCTTCCTGCAACAGACAGGGCTTCCGCTACCCCCATGCCCCCCAGCTCCTTTACCTACTCTGCCCTTTGGGAGCCAAAGAAAGAGACAGCTTTCCTCCACTTAGCTGGGCACTGTGGCTGCTTCCCAATGGGCCCAGCAACGAGGAGCAGCCCGGGGCTGGGTATCCAGGTCTCCATTGCTGTGTAGAAGGGAGGTGAGAGTGTTTCCCCCGTTCCACGCTGGGGGGCGCTGGAGGGCGACGCTGCCTGGGTCACCCAGGGAGACGCTTCCCAGGCTCGCCAGGACGGAAGGGGGCTCTGTGGCTTCCGCCCTGCATCCCGAGTTAGGTTCCAGGTTCTCTCTTGACCTTGGCTCCTGTCCCGTGTGACACGCTGTTCGCAAGCCCTGGGTGCTTAGACCAAACGTCCCTGAAGCTTGAGACACTGCTGCCTGAGAATAGGGAATGAAGAGCCCGGAATGCTTCCCGAAGGTCAAGGCTCAGCGTTTCCTTGGGGCTCTGCTGCTGTGCCTGGGAGTTGTCCTGGGCTCTCCAGCCATCGACATTGTGGGTTTCCATGCAGTGTGTACCGGGAGCATGGCATTCTGGGAAGACTGGGTTCTGATCTTGGGGTGGGAAGGAGCTCCTACGACGAACTGAAAAACCCAGGGCCCGGATGGAGGACTGCTTGGTTTTACGGTGCCCACTGGGAGAGAGCTCCCTGTCCTCTCCTCTGCTTCTGGGTAGTTCTGCTTTGCACCAGGAGCTCGGGAGGGGACCCCTCAGTCGTGGTATAGAATATGCTGTGCTTGTTTGGACTGCAGATTATCAATCTATTCTTCTGACCCAGGGACTCAAGGGTGCCACCTGGTGGTAAGGTGGCAGAGGATGACCTGTGTCTTTCAGACTGCTGGACGGAATAGGTTTGTTCCTCTGTGCCCTGTAGTCACTGGTTTGGAGGGAAATTAAACTGTGCTGGCAGGATCGTAATAGACCTATGCTCCAGTGGGACTGTCTACAGCCCGAGTCTTCCCTTTTCTACCCTTGAGCCTAATTAAGGATAGACTATGGGGCGGAGAGGGCGAGGAAAAAATGTTTGGATTCCAACCAAGTGATGGCTCCATTCCTTTCCCTCTTCCCCCTGGGGTGGTCGCATAGGGTACACGGGAAATAACTCAGTTACATGAATCCGTAGTAAAGTAGAGTCTAGTTAGTTCACCAGCGCCACCTCTGTGCCAGCAGAGTGATTTCCTGTTTTTTTTTTTTAATTTTTTTATTTTATTTTAAAAGGCAGTAAAATTAAACACAACAAAACAGAACAGAATGGGACATAAGAAAGCATAAATTTCAAAGCTAGACAACCAGAGATCTTCACTATCTGTCATATTGTCTCTTGTTTTCTTCCAAATGGTTGTCCATATCTTTGCATACAGGGAGCTCGTACTAAATAACATAGCCAATCTTTTCACAAGATGTGTAGTTCACTGGCTCCCACTTGCTAGGCAGGGGGGAGGGGAAGGGGGGACATGGGATGGGGGACAGGACAACATGAGATGTCTGATTCTCAGCCCACACGCAGGCAGGATCACAGTCGCCTCCCAGAGACGGGCAGAGCTCCTTGTTCTCCCGGC